>VDFB02213008.1:0-17089 GCA_007258455.2 Sequoia sempervirens | reverse complement strand
AGTGATTTTAGGTTTTTTTTTCATTCTTGTCACCTCTCCCTCATTCTTCATCAAGTTGGAAACTCTTATGCCACTGCAAACTCACTATTGCACTTGCCATGAAATCTTTGAGACCAAGTGTTAGGGCGTTGTTTTTCAACACCTTGACACATTCTTTCCTTTCAAACTTAATCTGTGCGCGTAAGGGCGTTGATTTTCAGCACCATTGCACCTAAAGGCATTTTCCTAAGTGCAAGGGCATTGATTTTCAACACCCTTGCACTCTTCCCAATTTTACCTTAAAACATTTCAAAATCACTCTATCTTTGCTTTGAACCTCATTTCTTTGCTTTCGCATCAGTTTATGTGCCTTGTCGCTCGCTTCACACTTGTTGAACAACGTTGTTCGCTTCACACATCCCAATGCTACTTTTTTATCTAAAATTTGTTGATTCCCCATCTTTGCAGTTCCTTTTCAGATGTCATCAAGTGATCCTGAAGGTGACATCTTTTGATCCAGTGAACTATCCTAGATCTACAAAGAAGTCGTCATGCAACAAGTTGAGGATGACATCTTTTCAAAAGCCTCAATGCATGTCATTTGTGATACACATCCGACACTTGATAATCGCAAGACCCATCTTCACAAGTGCAAGAAAATACATTCATCTACCAGAAGGTTGATCACAAGAGTTCACACCCTTATAGATTACATAGTCGGCCCAAATAATGTGTTCATGCAGGAGACTAGGAAGAAGTATGAAAAATTTTGTGCCCAAGCAAGGAACCATGAAGATTCCTAATCTCCAGTGATGAAATTTTTGATGCTTTCCTTTATGTATCTTGTAAATAGTTTCTGACATCTTAAATGTCTTTTCTCAAAATGTAATTACACTAAAAATCTGAGATGTAGTTTCTTGAAGACAAATTACATTTTGACTTTAGTCAAAGTTAGGTGAGATTTTGCTAAATTAACTCACCTAACTTTCCTAACTTTTCTCAACTGATTTCCTAATTTTGCTCATCCCTCTCCTTTATAAATATGGGGGATTTCTATTGTAAATTTTACCTTTAATATTTTGCAACGAAGTGTTGCCCTTTTTGAAGCAGAATTGTGAAACTTTGTGTTCATGCTTTGTGAATGAAATATGATTGTGAGATGGGGTTAGAAATAAAATAGCATAGACAAAGTGACAGCCAACACTACTAAGCTATTAAACCTCATCCAAACAAGAGAAAACAATCATATGAAAGGAGCAAAATAAAAACAATGAAATAAAGCACTCCCCATTGAACTTGAATCACTTCTCTTGCTCTCCTATTTCTCCTTTTGAAAATATGCCTTCGATTTGTAATCTAACTTATGCAAATACCTGCAAATTGTAAGTAGAAAGTTGAAGAAGAATAGTTGTTAAGCTGAAAATGGAGAAGGAAGGTTGCTTTTATAGACAACCCTTCAAATGGATGGCTGAGATTAATCCTCTAGAAGGATTCCAAGATCAATGGTCCAGAATTGATGCACCAAGAATATGCTATTCGGTAACCGCGACATGCATATGTGAGCTGGCGACATTAAGCATATGCATCATGACATGAAATAATACACGTATCTTTGGACTGGTGCATAAATAATTCTCTATTTTAAATTATTCAAAATGAAAAGATGCGGTAGTACAAAAATAATTTATCCAAATTATTTATTTAGACAAATGGATTAAAGAGCATTTACCAAACAACAATTTAATTAAATGTATGGAAATTAGACATGGATAATTAATTCTGTCTCATTTATCCAAAATAGAGGAATTCCAAGTTCGCCACCAAATAATTCTCACAATTCAATGAAGAATAAAAGGCCAAACAAATACTATTATTATTATCCTAATTTCATAGATGGTTGATGTTCACCAAAGTCGGTTTCTATTTAATTCATTGAAGAAAGTGGACATATTAGCTACCAAATAATTTTAATTAATCAAAGATGAATAAAAGATGAGACAGAATTAATTCAAACAATGTGCACCATTTAATTAATAGAGGAATGTGGTCAAACTTAATTGAATAATTAAAATTATTCAATTATCGAAGGACAACGACCAAGAAAAATGATGCTTGCGGACTTAGGACATTTTTCAGTGTCTACATTTTTCCCCTCTTTGACATAATGCAGTTCATCGCATTGTGTCAAAGAAATTTAATTACGAAATATGCCCCAGTGACAGCAGGGTACGGGTATGCCCCAGTGAAAGAAGAATGACGAGGAGGGTTGTGTATGCCCCCTCGAGAGGACAGGTGAGTTCAAAGAACACGAATGTGCTCTCGAAATGGATGATAAGACTAGAGGGTGAAGGATAGAAGAAATGTTAACTTGGAAGGGGATGGATATTAGCGTGGAAGAGAAAGGAGGATGAAGATGGAAAGCTAGACGAGAAATGATAAGGGAACCAACTTTCATGCTTACATTTTTATATTTATCATCATTGGGCAGATTATTATAATGGCGAAAACACACCATGATATGAGATAGACCAAGGTGTGCAAGGTTGTACAATCACATGAGACAAGCAGTCACATACAAAGATGATCATGACTCATACTAAGAGAGCGATTGCCCCAGTATTTTTGTCATAATCAACCACAAATAGTAACGACAGGCAAGAAAAATCATGAAATGTCATTGCTCCTCTAAATCATGTTGTCAGGACATCCTTGAGGAACTAGCATCATGATTGCCAAAAGACAAAACAAGCATCATAAAATTAAATGCCATCTAAATCTCAAGTTTGTCAAGTGTGGTGGAATGTCGGATGTCTTGGTGTCAAAATGACAGGGTTGACGATATGAAGATGCCAGATTGGTGTCAATTTTAGGATGGACACATCCTAAATGATGTTGAGATGTCAAATTCAGAAAGGACACATTCTGAATGACGTCGATGCCAGAGTGATACCAAATTCTGGAAGGACACATCCCAAACAAGGTCGATGTCAGGATGTCAAATTGATGTCAAGTTTAGGAAGGACACATCCTGAACAATGTCAATGTTGAGATGCCAAATTGATGTCAAGTTCGGGAAGGACACATCCCAAACAATGTCGATGTCAAGATTATCGAATTCAGGAAGGACACATCCCGAATGATGTTGATATCAAGAGGAATGTATCTCAAATGTCGTGAGAATCCTCAAAATGCCAGATGATTATGATGATGCCTAAGGACACATCGTAGGGCATGATTAAATGACAAGCTACCCTTCATAAGGACACATCTGTAGAGTAATTAAGATTTGACTAGTTTGACTAAGTTTGACTGAGTTTGACCAATTTTGATATGCCAAGATGATTGTCGTGCTTGATTGAAAGATTGTAGAAGTTCGCTTGGGTAGATTGTTCATTCAAATTTTGACAAAGACCATGATAAATTTAAAGACTATTTCACGTGTGTGAGAAAATTGTGCAATGAACCCTAATGGATTGACCTAGTGTGGCCTCGGGGGCTCATCGACAGATGGCCTTGCCTACATCATACACTCAGAGACCTCGTAGTTCGACACGACCAATGACTTTTTCTTATTGACCAAAGATTGAGTCATGACATATTTTGACAAACCTACTAGGACTGACCTAATGTCTTGGGGGCTCATTGACAGATGGCCTTGCCTACGTAGCAAATGCGCAGAGACAGCGTAGTTCGACAATGACAAAGACTAATCAAGACTTGAATTGACGCGGATTCATGTTGATTGATTACGACTCTATTTTTAATTCTTTTGTGTTTTCTTCAGAATGCTTTCAATTTTTAGGTCTTTTTTATGATTATTTTTCAATTTTAGGGTCCTTTTTTTTTTTATTTTTCTATTTTAGGGTCTTTTTAAAGATATTCTTTTCTATTTCTTTAGGTCTTTTAGTGCATTTTTTTATTTTGTCTTTTTTCTGATTGATTTTCTTAATTTTAGGTCTTCTTTTTTTTGATGGACTTTTTTTTTTTTATTTCTTTTAGGGTCTCTTTTAAGACATTTTTCAATTTTTTAGGTCTCTTTTTTTTTTAGGACATTTTTTTTATTTTTAGGTCTTTTTCAAGATATTTTTTTATTTTAGGTCTTTTTTTAGGACATTTTTCAATTTTTAGGTCTTTTTTAAGGACATTTTTCAATTTTTAGGTCTTTTTCAGGACATTTTTCAATTTTTAGGTCTTTTTTAGGACATTTTATGATTTTCAGGATCACGTGTGGTACCCACTACAGTTCATGATGAAATTTTTCCCCTAGTCAAGTTGAGAATGAGCCAAGAAAAATGGAATGTAAAGAAAAGGCATGACTAGCATGGACAGTGGACAGTACGCAAGACTTGATTTCAACCATTGTCAGCCATGGATGGAAATGTCATGATGTTGTTGTGAAGTGTTATGACGAATGTCAGAAAAAAAGTATGTTCCCTAGGGACACAGGTAGATAGAGTGACAGTAGATAGCACAACAATGACTGACTACACATGGCATCTATTTGCCAGGTTTTCACCATGGTACCTATCCAAATCACCTGTTTACCAGGTTTTCACTATTGGATGAATTATTTCTCTTTATTTTTGTCATTTTTTTGGTGTCACCAGGATGCCTATTTTCCAAGTTTACATCAAGATGACGATTTTTGTATTTTTCATTTTTTTTGTATTTTTACAAGACTTTTTCCCTAGCTCTCTAAAGCTAGGTATAAAATTGATAAATGTCAAATCCATGGACTGCCTTGACAATGCCCAAATCTTGTGTGGATGAGCGTGCTGGATGAAAGGACCTAATCGGGATGAGGAGTACAAGTGGCAGATATGAAGGATGATAGATGTGACGAATGAAAGAGGCTATGGTAGGATCCCTAATGTGCACACTATGTGGGCCATCAGGCTTTAGCCGAAAAGGAGCTTGGGCAACCAACGAGCTAGAGTACAAGAAGGAGTTGTCGTCAAAGATACATTGAAAGACATCGCCAATGGAGGGATGTGATGGATATGTGAACATGGATGGATGGAACAGAGTATATGGTATGAGTGAGAGTGACATGGATAGAGACCTTGGATCAACAGGCACTTTGATGACTTTTTGCCTTGATAGATGCCCCCAATTATTTTTGATGGAGAGGCATACTTTGAGATCAACTTTTTCTCATTTTCACTTTTTAATTTTATTTTTGTTTTGTTTGATAGCTTTTTATTTTGGCTATGGGACTTGTCTTCATCTTCTTTCTTTCTTTTGATTTTTGATCTCCTTTTAAAGATATCTCATTCATTGGATCTTTTCCTTTATTCTTTTCTTGAGCTATGACTTGTTGATCCATGTCTATGACGCAAGTGGACGTGTGTGAAATGGGGGAAGTAGGTGAAGTGAAAGGAATGTTTAGTGGATGAATGGGAGTGGCGATGCCATTAATGGAATCTTTTGGACTGTCCTTTTATGTACTATTAACATCAAAGGAGGCTTGCAAATCCTTAATGACTAGGCAAGATGACTTAGTAGAGATGACAATAGGAGATTCATATCCTAGCCCAGGGTAGGTGGGATGGAAGGATGATGATTGGATATCCTCAATGGGGTCATGCTCAAAGAGTGGGTTATCATAAATTTCTTAGTCAAACAAGGGGTTATAATAGATATGAAAAGCTTGAGAGGAAGTAGATATGGCAAAGGTCGATGTGTCATCAGGGTCCTAAAAGGTTTCAATCCAAGCACAACCATCCTTTTATGTTCCTTCTGTAACTATCTTGACATCAACATTGGAATTTTGATCTCTATCAACAGCATTAGCATTTTCGTTTGCTAGTAAATTATCCATACGATATTCTCCACATCCCATGTCATGAATTTGGACCTTGGGGTTTGATGGTGGGGTAAATGGAGTGTATGACTTGGTCAATGAAGATGGATAAATGTAGTGAGATGATGTGGCGATGGATGTGGATGTGGAGGGCTTTGCAAGTCTTGATGGGTCGATGAATTTGGAAGATGAAGATGTTGAGGCCTCACAGTTGATAGGCACTTGACATTCCTAGACACTTTGTAAGTTAGTACAATATCAGAATGGATCAGGGTCTTTGTATATTGTAATTTCGGTACCTTCAAAAGGAAATTTCATGCATTGGTGATATGTGGAAGGGATGGCTTTCAGTGCGTGGATCCAAGGTCGACCAAGTAAAATGTTGTATGGGAGGTCCAAATCTAGAACTTGACAAGTGATGTCGACAATGATTGGCCCAACTTGAATTGTAAGTGTAATTACGCCCCGAGAGGAACGTTCTTCGTCATCATATTCCTTGATAGCAATGCTTCTTGTGGCATCTACGCAAGCATCAGAAAAGCTTAGTGCCTTGACCAATTTTAAGGAACGTATATTCAATCCTGCTCTGCCATCTACTAAGACTCGTCTGACCTTATGTTTATGAACAAGGACTTCGATATGAAGGGCATCATTATGGTTGGATTTGGATGACGAATAGTCTTGGTTAGAAAAGGTAATATGGTGGGAAGTCATGAGATATCTTACCATGGCTTTGAATTGGCTGACATCAATATCTTGGGGCATGGAGGATTCTTGCAATGTTTTATCTAGGATGGCCTTATGGGCAGGCGAGATGTGTAACAACTCAAGGATAGAGATTTGTGCCGATGCTTTTCTAAGCTAGTCAATAAGATTAAAGTTTCCTTTAGGTTGGGACTGCTTGCTTTGTGGACGTGATTGCGACTGCGAAGTGGACAGGCCAGCTATTGTTACCTTTAGTTGTCTAGGGGGAGGAGGTTCGGCTATGGTGACCTTTTTTCCACGAATGGTGACATTGCATTCAGGGGCCTTTCTAACAGTGACTGTGTAGACATGTTCATCAGTTGTTCTAATCTGATGTACGATAGGTCCCCCAGAATAGTCATATTCAATACGGGCATGGTTGGCTCAATTACTTGTATTTGACATAGAAGGGTTTCCAGAACCATGATCCTGTAGGGGGTTTTTGTGTATTGTATGATCCGCATTAGAAGCAAACTGTGGTCCGCCAACTTCAATGATGCGATTTTCAATAAGGTCTTGTACCATATTTTTCAATTGTTTACAAGAAGAATTTTTGTGTCCTTTTATTTGGTGATAGTCGCAAAATGCATTATCATCCCACCAAGATGGTTTAAACTGCCCAGGGTCGTATGGTTTGGGGTCTTGAAGTGCGATGACACCATTCTGAAGGCATTTCTTGAGGAATTCTTCAATAGGTTCACCCAAAGGGGTGTATGTGCGACCTCTAGGGAATTGTCTTGGTTGTCTAGGATTCCCTTGAATTTGATTGTTTTAATTGCCTTGGTTATTTTGATTTGTCTAGACAATAGTAGCAGCATATGTTTGTGTCATCATCTGTGTGTTTTGTGGTTGTGTCCCTTTTAGGGTAATCATCGGACCCATAGCATTGACAACCTTAGCATCGACTACACCATTGTTGGTAACATGTTTGTTCTTAACCCAAAATTTGGTTTTGTCAGCAGAAGGAGGGTTTGCATTTGTGCTTTTAGGACCGTATTTTAGTCTTCCTTTGGCTATGAGGGATTTTTCAGCTTAGACACCTCGTTCAACTAGGTCCGCAAAAGTTGTGCAACAATATTGAACATGCAAGCCATTTTTCAATAGGCCTAATAACGTTTGTATGAACATGTCAACTTTTTCCTTTTCAGGTATGTCTATATGACAGTGACTCACTAGGCCCCTCCATTTTTGAAAGAATGGTAAAAAGGTTTCACCTGAATCTTCTTGTGTGAGCTGGCATAAGTTGGTAATGGAGGTGTTTGTGTCAATGTTGTATGTGTAATTTTTCATGAATTTTTCAGCAAGTTCTTTCCATGATTGTATTCCAGGTTGCAATGTATAGAACCATTATAGGGCTGGTCCTGCAAGGCTTTTAGGAAATAGTCGCATTAGATATGTGTGCTCATGAGCAATATCCACACAACTTGTTACGAACTCTCTGATGTGGTCAAGTGGATTTGTTTTACCCTTGTATTTGTTGAAGTTTGGAGCCACATAACCATGTGGAAATGGTGGCATGTACAACATTGTATCAAAAGGATATGGACATAAGTCATATGGAATTTGTGTCTTCTTGTCAGAAGTTTTCATATTTTCCATTTGTTTTTGAAGGTCATCCACTCTTGCTAGCAAGGCGTGTATGATGGGATCATTGGTCGCTTGAAAGCACAGTATGTTTTGATTAGGCATCTGTTGATATTGCCAGTTGTGAGTGGGAATTTGTTGTTGAGTATGAATCTGGGATGAGTATGTGGGAATATGTGACCCAGCCATATTTGTTTGTATTTGAGGTATCTTAAATCCCTAACTCATTTGATTGCCAAAGTTACACATTTGAGTTCCTTGTCCTTGTTGAAT
This sequence comes from Sequoia sempervirens, assembly GCA_007258455.2. Classification (NCBI taxonomy): domain Eukaryota; kingdom Viridiplantae; phylum Streptophyta; class Pinopsida; order Cupressales; family Cupressaceae; genus Sequoia; species Sequoia sempervirens. Next base: position 8,706 of record VDFB02213008.1, on the reverse strand, counting down.
GAATTGTCCATGTAGCATGTTGGTGTTTGTTCCTTGGGAGTGTCCATGTGGTATATGCGTATTGTTCCCTTGTCCATGTGGGATGTTCATTTGCAATAATGTGTTAAAGTTGTGCTGAGGGCCTTGAATGAAAACACGTCATGAGTTTCATCCAAAGGGATTAGATGAGGTTCCACCGTAAGGATGTGATGAAGATGCCCCCATTGTCATAGATGAAAAGTCGAACATAGGATTTGAGGAAGTGGTGCCTACTAATGTAGACGCAAAGGTAGCTCCTATCATTTGTGAAGATGATGTGGATGTTGTAGGCATGGTCTATGAAAAGGTAGCTCCTATTGTTTGTGAAGATGATGTGGAAATTGTAGGCACAATCATAGTAGATGTTCCTCCCGTAGATGTCGTGTTGGTTGAAGAGGAGGTGTTTTGATTTATGGTGCCACTAGATGTCGCATTAATAGTGGTAGTGACAACTTGTGTAGTAACAACAATGTTATTGGTTGAGGTATTGTTCTTGTCATGTTGGTATGTCGTGTTTTGTGTCGTATTATTAGGAGAGGCAAGTCGTATGGTATCCTTTTGGTAATCTTGTGCCTTGGTCTAAGAGCATAGCGAGGTATCGTTCAGGATCGTTCAAGACCAAGTCTTCAACAAACGAAGCGACTTCAGGATTTTGGGTTGTTGCCTCTAAGTTTTCAGCATAGACTTGTCCATTTTGGTCTCTTTGTATGAATTGTTCAAAAAGTGGATTTTGAAAAGAAGTTGACATGTTCATGGAAGATTGTGCATTCAAATTGCCAAATGGGTCATCAAAGATCCAGTCATTGGAATTGGTGTTGATGTTGGTGTTGTTGTCAAAGTCTTGTCCAAAGTCTGCCATTTGTCTTTTCTTTCTTTGAAGTCTTATTTCCACCATCAAAGAGATTGCTCAAATGAAGATGATGACAATCCAAGTATGACACTAGTCTATGTTTTTGTCTTTTTGTGTGATAATGGATGACAATGCAACGAGATGATAATGTGTACCTAAGGAAATGCGTAATGTCAAAAAGTGAAAGTGACGATTATGACTAGGATGACAATGATGACAAAGAGAAAAATAAGGACTAAGATGATTATGTCGACTAAAGATGCAACTAATGCAAAGTCTAGGTTCAAAATAACAACTAGGATGAATAATGTTTTTGTATTTTTTGGGAATAAAGTATGCAAGATATAAACTAGAATGCAATTTGGAGAAAGGGGTACCTAAGCACTCTAAGCTTAATCTTTGTGTTTGATTTTAGTTACCAAAGGACTTATTGAAAATGACAAGGTGACAAAGTCAAAAGGACTAGTGAGTTTTCCTAGCTAGACTGCTGAGTTGGAAAGCCTCACAAAAAGTGACAATGATTGAAGATAGAAGTGAATGACGAAGTCCAAGATAACCTAGTTTCGAAAGCAATGATTTTGCAAATTGTGATAAGGTTGGCTTAATCCAAAGTATGCAAAAATGAAAACCTAAGGTCAAGCTAATGCTAAAATGATGATTATGAACCTAATGGATAAATGTAAAATTTGAAAGATTAAGCCTATGATCAAAAATGCAAACTAATGGGCAAAAAATGAAGATTTTGAGCAATTTGAACGCTGGTTTCTGACATAGACCTCTTGGAAGAATTGTTTGACAGCAGGCTGACAATGTTTAGACTCAAATTCTGGTTTGCATCAGGGTTTTGTTTCTATCAGGAAAATGTGTCGTTTGAGGCAGCGAATGCATCATAGTATGGCGAATGCATTTCAATTTAAGCGAATGCGGTTCTGGAATTAACAAATGCGACAACGTATGGAAAATGTGGTTCTTAAATTTTTAGATATGTCACAACGCATGCAGATGCAGTGTTTATAGTGGAAAATGTGGTTTAACAGAGCGATTGCATCTCAAAAATTTGCAAATGTGTTTCAATTCAGCGGATGCGTTGTAACAGTTGCGTCACAATTTGTTAAAATTGAGTTTTTAGATCTATTGAGAGGAAATCTGATCTGTCAAAGGTTGAATGTTTTGTCCAAAAGTGTAAATGTGGTGAACAATTTTTGAAAATCCAGCAAGCACTTGACAAGCACAATGTTTTGGTGTATGCAAATGCACATGAGACAAGCACAATCTTAATAGGCCAATAGGCTAAGGGTTTGTATACTTGATATAGCCCACCGATATACCCCAGATTGGTGCTAAACACCGTTCCTTCTCGAGAGCGGGTAGCTTAGTAGTTTGGTGGCATTGACCCCCCTCCACAGCTCATTAACATCATTTGGGCACACCAACTTTGGATTCTTGAGTAGTCACTTCCCAAAAATTGCTATCTCTACTCGAGGGGATCAGTAGTGAGTGTCTTCGGGCATGATACTGTACCTTGCACTATACCAAGCAATGGCTGAAAATTGGTTGGCCTCTAAAACAATAGGTGTTTAGTAAGGGTATATCGTTCGTAGGGCATAATCCATGCGGCGAGAGTCCCCTTTTGGATCCATCTCATCAGAACCATACGCGTGATTCTTGAGCTTTCCCCAAGAATCCACTTTTATATACTGGTTGGAAGTCCCTTGGGTTTGGGGTGCTACCGGTCTGAGTCGTCCTGGGGTGAGTACTTTCTCCCACCAGAACAGGCCCAAATTCTAGAGGTAATAACCGTTTCTTTTACACCCATGATCGCATGAATGTGCAAGGGAAGAGGATACTTCGATTATTGCATCAACGTGACAAAATTTGAAGACACTTATAAATTTTAATTACCAAATGATAATGTGAGGAGGACACACAAGACACTTTTTTCTTTTTAAAATTTTAACTTGAAATATGAAAAACAAAGTTCATTTTAAACTCATGCCATGAAAATGCAAGTTTATTTTAACCATATGAGTTTCAATGCATGTTTGTGTTCATTTTAGCCCAATGACATGAAAATGCAAGTTGTAATTGTAAATTTTAGGCCCAATGAGTGATTCATGCAGATTTGTTGTTCGTTTTAACCCCCATGAATGAAATATGCAATTTGTTGTTCATTTTAAGACCAAATGAGTGACATGCAAATTGTGGTTCATTTTATCCTCATGAGTGTAAATGCAATTTGTTGTTCATTTTAAGACCAAATGAGTGACATGCAAATTGTGGTTCATTTTATCCTCATGAGTGTAAATGCAATTTGTTGTTGTTGAAAGCAAACAAAATTAATTATGCCTAAAGAAATGAAAAAGCTTGATTTTTGTTTCTATAGAAACAATTTTTTTAGACTCCCTCCAAGTTGTCCCACATGCTAAAAATAAGAGATTAGTAACTCAAAAGAAAAAGTTTAATGACAACAACAAATTAAAACAGCGATAACTTTCTCAAAACTTAACGAAATTTTAAATCGTTTGAATCCATGGAAAGCTGAAAATCAAACCTTCAAAACTCGGAAAGTATTTTTCCAAGATTCTACACAAAAAATTGTTATAGGCAAAAGAAAACACAGGTTTTAAAAGCTAGATTAAAAAACAACAAATACTAAAACACCCATAACTTTCTCAAATCTTAACAAAATTTTAAACCATTTGAAGTTCTGGAAAGCTAAGAACAATGCCTACAAAACCCAGATAATTGTTTTTAAATATTTCATGCGCCCATTTCTCTGTGCTCAAAATAAGATGACAGAATTTCATATGAATTCTTGGTTGTAATCTGCAAAATTGCAAAAACAAACAAGAAAACAAACCAATTTCTCTGCAAAATTGTAAGATTCACGTCAGGTTCACCAATGTGAGATGGGGTTAAGAAATAAATAGCATAGATAAAGTGACAGCCAACACTTCTAAACTATTAACCTCATCCAAACAAGAGAAAACAATCATATGAAAGGAGCAAAATAAAAATAATGAAATAAAGCACTCCCCATTGAACTTGAATCACTTCTCTTGCTCTCTTATTTCTCCTTTTGCAAATATGCCCTCATATTTGTAATCTAACTTGTGCAAATACCTGCAAATTATAAGTAGAAAGTTGGAGAAGAATAGTTTTTAAGCTGAAAATGGAGAAGGAAGGTTGTTTTTATAGACAATGCTACTCTTAATATTATCAGTACCCAAGTTATGAATAATGGGCTTGTGGCTATCTTAACTCTCTATTAAGCCCACATCATTAGTATATTGTTATTTGTTGTTTAGGTCGGCCTAAGTCTTATATAGGTGTGTCTAAGCTCTGCCTAGGTGATATCCTTGGCATAAATAGGGTATATATAGGAGGCTAGAGTCTTATTTCATTATCAAGTGTGAAGTGTGTTCTCATTAGATATTTGGAGGTTTTCCCTCAAGGTTTGTTATTCTCGGCTATTATCATATTTGCAACATATTTATCATTCTTCACAGTGTTATTTCTTAACAAGTGGTAATGAAAGCATGATCTTGGCACCATAGAGGCAAGGTTTTTCAAATTTGGAGTAAGATTTGGGAAGAGCATATCTTTCATATTTTGGCGAATTTTTTTCTGATTTTTAAAGGGTTTTTGAAGAACATATTGAAGAAGCTACAGTCCAGATTTCAGAAGAATTGGAGCAGAATTAAGCGAATTATTGCAGAATTAGGGTTTCTACACTATTTTTTTGGAATCTACATATCTCGCACATCTTGTTGAATTGAAGTCTGATTTTTATTGGGTTTTTGAAGACATACTAGAGGAGATTACAGTAAAAATTTGAGAGAATTTAAATTTCATTTGTGTGATTTCTTTCAACATTAGTGGTTTCCATCATGACGGGGCCTGCAACAAGGGGTAAAAAGAATACTGTCACTCCGAGGAAGACTCCTAATAAGGATGGTGAAACAATCGAGGATACTACTCATAATGAAGAAATCAATAAGGTCAAGGAAGAAATTTCCTCAATTAAGATGGATATGTGTGACCTAAGAGGAGATATGTCAGAGCTAAGAGGAGATATGTCAGACATGCGAAACATGTTAAGCACCTACATAGCTGAATCAAGAAAGGAGTTCTCAAGCGACCAAGGTGAGAATTCTAGGTCAGCTACTACTAACACATGCTTTAGTACTCCTATGGGATCTAGGAATTTATTTCCAAAGGTGGATATGCTGCTAGTGCTCGATGGTAAGGATCCTCTAACATGGATAAACCAAATGGAGAATTTTTTTTTTTTTTTTCAAATCCCAAATGGACAAAAGGTCATGATGGCTTCCTTATATTTAGAACCAGATCAATTCATTTGGTATCGTTGGCTTTGCACTCATCGAGGTAAAAAGGGGCTCACCGTCTCATGGTCAATTTTTACAGAGGAACTCCAAGCACAATATAGCAATAGCGTCACAGACAACTTCTTCAGCCAGCTAGCTAAACTTCAACAAACAGGATCAGTTAAGGATTATATTCAGCAATTCAAAAATCTATCCTTAAGGGTGGATTCAATTACGAAGGAAAAATTGAATGACTTATTCTTGGGTGGTCTCAAGGATCACATTCAACATGAGGTACACATGTTTATCCCTAGTTCCATAAATGAGTCTTTTATCTTAGCACTAGGTAGAGTGAGAAATATTTGATCTCTAAGAAGCAAGGGCTAATGTGACAAGAGAAAGGATATTCAACACAACTCTACTAAGCCAATTCCACAACAAATTGAGGAGAAAAGAGCAAAAGGCTTCAGGGTTTCAATTGTGATAGCAAATACAAATGAGACATAAATGTAGTGAAAGAAATTGTTTTATATTGAAGGTCCCAATGAGGAAGAAGAGGAGGAACCCATACTAGAAGATGAAAGGGAGTCAAATGAGGAATCACATGATTCTCAACCAATCATTTCTTGTCATGCACTCGTGTTTCTGCTCCACAAACTCTCAAGGTGGTGGGTTTCCTAAAGAAGCAGAAGGTAACAGTGTTGATCGACTCAGGTAGTACTCATAATTTCATCAACAAAAAGTTAGCTACTCATCTAAATTGTTTCATATATCCAACTCCAGAGTTTCAAGTTTTGATTGCGATGGTGGTACAAAGGCAATTGTTCAGTAGCATCATAGCATTAAATTATCCATGGGAGATTATCAACTTGGATACCCCAATGTACAATATCCATGGGTGCAGCAGATATTGTTTTGGGAGTACAATGGCTTACTACATTAGGAACAATTGAGATGAACTTCCAAGAACTATTCATGAGATTTCAATCAGAAGGAAGGCTAGTAGAGCTAAGGGGTTGAAGGAAAAATCTCCACAAATGGTTAGCTCTCATCAAATGCAAAAATTGCTTAAGAAAGGAGTGGATGGATTTGTGGCCCAACTATGTTCATTAGAAGTTTCTCAATCTAATACTCCTACTCATCCAGATTTAAAAGCTATAATTGATCGTCACTCAGTTGTTCTTGGAGATATGCCTAAAGGAATTCCTCCTAAGAGGGATCATGATCATGCCATACGCTTAGTCCTGTGAGTCAACCAATCAACATCGCCTTACTGTATCCACACACATACAAAGAGTGAGATAGAAAAAATTGTTGAAGAGATGCTAGAGGCAGAATCATTAGTATAGCCAAAGTGCTTACTCCTCGCCTATGGTGATGGTATGTAAGAAGGATGATACTTGGCGCATGTGTCCAGATTATAGAGTGCTCAACATGTACACCATTAAAGATAAGTTTCCAATTCTAGTCATTGATGATTTGCTAGATGAATTAAATGGAGCTATGTTTTTACCAAGTTAGATCTTAGATCTGGTTATCACCAAATTCAGATTAAGGAGGAAGATATTTGTAAGACAACATTTCAAACTCATGAGGGTCATTATGAATTTTTGGTGATGCCATTTGGTCTTACCAATGCACCATCTACATTCCAAAGTTTGATGAATTCCATTTTACAGTTCTTGAGAAAGTTTGTGTTAGTATTCTTGATGATATATTGATTTACAGCAAGACTTGGGAAGAACATTTGCAAACATGTGGCCAAGCATTACAAATACTTGAAGATCATAAACTCTCTATGCTAAGCCATCCAAGTGTGCTTTTGGTCTTACAGAGGTATATTTGGGACACATAGTTTCACATGAAGGAGTAAAGGTGGACCCTAACAAAAATTAAGGCTATCATTGAATGACCTATTCCAAAAACCATTAAGAAATTGAGGGGTTTCTTGGGATTGATAAGGTAATATAGAAGATTTGTGAAGAATTATGGTTGTATAGTAGTACCTCTCACCACTCTATTGAAGAAGGATTCTTTCCATTGGAATCCAGTCTCAGCCATCACAAAGATTTGAGAGATTGAAGGTACAGGTGTACAACTCCAAGATTTCTGCTACCCCCGGACTTCCTTCACTCAAGGAATTCATTGTGGAATGTGATGCTTCTGGAAATGGGATAGGAGCAATGCTCATGCAAGAAGGTCAACCAATTGCTTTTGAGAGTCGTCAATTAAAAGGTAAGAATCTACTCAAACCTATTTATGAGAAGGAAATGCTAGCAATACTCCATGCAGTGAAACAATGGCGGCCTTATCTATTGGGTAGACATTTCAAGGTTAAGACAGATCATGATAGCCTAAAATATTTTTTGGAACAACGACTATCTTCTGAAGAGCAACAAAAATGGGTCACTAAGATGTTAGGATATGATTTTGAGATTGTATATAAGAAAGGGAAAGAAAATATTGTCGCAGATGCACTATCAAGGAAGGATGAGAAAGATGAAGCCTTATTGTGTGCCCTTTCAATATTACAAGCAAATTGGGTGGAGGAAGCCAAAGCAGAGTGGCAAAATGATGTTGCGACAAGTAATCTCATCGAGCAATTAAAAAATGATCCTAGTAGTTCAGATAAGTTTTGTTGGAAGGGAGATACTCTTTGGTATAGAGAGCATTTGTATCTTTGCAAGAATTCCAACCTTAAAATCAAGATTCTCACAGAGTTGCATGAGTCTCCAGTGGGTGGTCATTCAGGATTTTTGAAGACATATCATCGAGTCAAGCAAGATTTCTTTGGGAAGGGCTAAAGGGTGATCAAAAATTTGTGGCTGAATGTTTGGTGTGTCAAAGGCATAAAGGGGAGACAATTAAGACACCAGGTCTCTTGCAACCCTTATCTATTCCTAGCCAGCGTTGGGAAGAGATATCCATGGACTTCATCATAGGGCTTCCCAAATCTAAAGGTCATAATGTCATCATGGTGGTGGTTGATCGACCTACCAAATATGCACATTTCATTGCATTAGCACATCCTTACAAAGAAGTGCAAGTATTAAAGCTTTTTTGTAGAATATCCAAAAGCTACATGGTACACCTAAAGTTGTTGTTAGTGATCGTGATCCTATCCTCACTAGTCACTTTTGGAAAGATTTATTCTCATGTTTGGGTACTCAATTGGCTCTTAGCTCTTCATACCACCCTCAATCAGATGGGAAAACAGAGGTTGTTAATAAGTGTTTGGAAGGATATCTACGCTGTTTCACTTCAGAGAAACAGTCTTAGTGGGTAGATTGGCTACCACTTGCGGAATGGTGGTATAACACTTCTTTTCATAGCTCATCAAAAATGTCTCCATTTTTGGCACTTTATGGATATCATCCTCCTTCCATCACATCATCAATAAAGGTGTCCCCAAGAGTTCGAGTATTAGAAGACCACTTGTTTCATCAATAACAAGTACTTTCAGACCTCAAAGGGAATTTAGCCATGGCACAAAATCAAATGAAACAACAG
>VDFB02213006.1:0-13129 GCA_007258455.2 Sequoia sempervirens | reverse complement strand
AGAAAATACAATAAAAATAGAACTAGAATTAATTCATCTAGTGACATCTTTCAAAATCGATACATCAGGTAGGTAATAGTAAAAATTATTTTGTTCATTGTACAAATTGAAAACACATACTCCATAGTTGTTGTTTCCTTACACATACATTGGAATGGATTAAAACTTCTATTTTATATCTCTTAAATAATCTACTAATTATCTTCACACTCATTTTTTATCTTTCTTCACTTCCATATGATCTAATCTTCTTTCCTTTCTCTATTTCTCTTCTTTCCCATAGTCTAAATTCCTTTCAACTACCTCTCAAATCTCACATTTGGCATCTACACCTCCCATTCACTTCATCTCAACCTACCCACATTTTCTTTATCTCAACCTTTGCATACCCTCTCTAACATATGGTCCCTCTCCTCTATCTCTATTCCACAATTCACATGTACCTCTTTATGCATGTCCCAACTACTCGTTCTTTGCCCTACTAAAATTGGCTCACACACTTCCCTAATTTTCCTTTGTGGTTGAGATTTTTAAAAGTCTTCCTCTCTATACAATACTGGTTTACAATTTTTGGCCAAATTGGACATTCAACTGATTTTTTTTCTACATAATCTTCACTTTCATGCACCTATAGTGGCTAAACCGTGAGGAATTTAAAGATGATGCAAACTAGTGGTTTGTGAAATTTTGTCTATAAATTCAAAATATATTTTCTTCAAAACTTTTGAAATCAAAATTCACTTCTTTTCCATCTCATTCATAAGCTAGTTTTAATAGTAAACACCATTTTTAAAGAGCAATGTTACTAGCTAACACAACTTTTTTTCCCTGAAGGAGAAACTTCTATTCTTTTCTAATTTAGATTCACAACTACGATATATAGTGCATGGAATTGGTTTCATAGCATTTCATTGAATATTTTTTTCATAATTAAGTTTCAAATTCAAACCAATTACAATTTAGACATGATTTATTGGCTAAAACATAATTTTTTTTGTATGTATGGAAATTCAATTTATAATTTTTTTTATGGATCCGGGACATCAATATCTAATGCACTAATATTTTTCAACTTTTTTTTGATAATCTACTATTTTCCCACATGTGCAGAATAGAGAGCTTGAACTTTTTGAAACCTACATTCACAAGCTAGAAATAAAAATAAATATAACAAACAAATTAAATATATTTAAAATTATACTCCTTTTGGGAAGCTTATAATAAGGACTACATACTTACAAAATTAATTTTAAATTAATTCATTTGATCCCAAAGTTGTAAATCAAAAGTGGTTTTTTATAAACATTTTGATAGGTGTAAATGAGACTTCGTTATAGGTATGGTTTAAAACTAGCGGGGTTCTAGCCAAGACGGTTTGATCTAAGGTGGTTTGATCAAACCCTCTTCAATTGGAATCCTTTAAATGGAACTTTTCAAGGATTAAATCATTATATTTTCTAAAAATATGTGATTTCAGCAAAAATCAAGATATCAAAACAATTGTAAACCACTATTTTATTTTTATGTGATTGAACTTCTTCTTCCTCTCGCTACCTCTCTTTTCCTTCCATTTTCCTTCTAGATAGCCTTGTACATTCCTAACATGACCTCTCTACTCATCCACACAATATTTCTCATGTCCACTTTCCCTTAGCTAGCTCGTGCCCTCTTTTACCATGTTCTCTCCTCTCTAGCTCCATTGTATCTTTTACCCACCCACTAGATACCATTACCCCTATGCAACTTTAGGTATTCAAAACTATTGACCTACCTTGTCAAGTGTTAAACACATACATCAAATGCTAGATGTATTTATCTTTTATTCTAAACTCAACCGGTACCAACTCCAAACAAAATTTGTCATCTACTATTACTATCGAATGTACTTACTAGTGGTTGAATGACTTTCCTAAACTTATTTCAATGTCAACATGAGATTTCAATCACTCCCTCGGTATTAAACATGAGCCCCTTTTAAAACATTGAACTCGTGACTAATCATGGTGTGTTGGAGTAAATGAATTATTTGACATAGTTTAGCCACTCAATGTCATCCATAAACAACCAAGCGTTGACTTTACCATCCCACGCTATTCATGCTGTTCATGCTAATCCTCTCGCATGTTTTCTATAAATGTTGTAACTAGCTCAATGCTATAGTGTCTATTGAATTGATTATGCATTTTTCTATAAATCTAATGCACGAGCCTATGTTTTGCAATGCTCAATTTTCATGTAGTTGCTCTATGTTTTGTCTTCAAATTAGTATCAAAGCAGAGAAAAGATCGTGGGCATCAGACTCTCAGAGCAAGAAGATGCATGGAGATCCAAGGAGACTTGAGGTTGTCAAACAAGATAGAGATAGAGGGAGGTGCATGTGCCAAAAGGATCGAAATCGCCATGTAAAGTCCAGTTGCTGTTAAATTCATAGTGTATATGGCCCGTTATGCTTTTATAAAGAGATCGTGAATGAAAGAAAAGATTGTTGTTAGGAAATCTTGATTGTATGTGAAGGAAGTTCTATGAGGATCATAAGTGAAAGGCGCAGAACAAAGTTCATAAAGAAAGTTGAGGAAGTAAATGGCAGATCGGAGAAGTAAGAAACACGCCACCATCCAATGATAATCGAGGTTTGCTATTCACATTATTTTGATCTATGAGGAAATCGTGAATGAAAGAAAAGATTGTTGTTAGGAAATCTTGATTGTATGTGAAGGAAGTTCTATGAGGATCATAAGTGAAAGGCGCAGAACAAAGTTCATAAAGAAAGTTGAGGAAGTAAATGGCAGATCGGAGAAGTAAGAAACACGCCACCATCCAATGATAATCGAGGTTTGCTATTCACATTATTTTGATCTGCAAAATTTGAAGCCAGTTGCAGGCATATTGAAGAGTATGTGTAATATGGATCAATGTCCCAGCCACCAAGGAGATGTGAAATTGAAGGAAGATCTAAAGGTTGGTGGGAAATTGTTGTAGTTGGTTATTTTCCAGTCCAAATCAGGTCGCAAAGATAAGAGGGGTCGTTGTAGTTAAAGAAAGAGATCACTGGTGTGAAGGAGGTCGGTGAAATTGTTAAAGCCACTACATTGAGGCTATCGTGTGCAAAGGTTGCCGATCACTTAAGAGAATTGGCATAGTTGGTAGCTGTCCCAATATAAAGACAGTAGTCTGCAATGTTCTTGTGAATCCACCGGAAGACAAAGAGATCACTCAAGAGATTGATTTTTTTATTTTATCTAGTCATTGTTTAAAATTAAGGGAGGTCGCAAGAAAACAACATTGAGGTAAGCCACCACCATTTTCTATTCATTGCAGCTGTTGATAATTTCAAAAGACATCAAATGGAAGATTTCAGGATTCTTAATGTAGGATGCTGAAAAGGCCGAGTAAAGGAGCTACCATACTAAAGAGGATCATAGAGGTTGAGCACCTTGGTAAAGTCGTGCAAAGAAATCGATAACCATGATCAAAGAAAAGGCCACCTAGTTGAATGGAGGGTTTGTAAAAGTCACCGCAGAAGTCGAAAGAAGAAAAGAACAGTCAGTCGGCACAAAGGCAAGTTAGTAAGGCCCAGCCAAGAAAAAAAGAAGAGTCAACAAAATCGTAGTTGTCAAAAGTGTTAGTCATTTCAAAGGAGGCAAAGATGGACGTATAAAACCAGATCAAGGAGAAAGGACCAACCAGTCCAGTCAAAGTTTCAGTAAAAAAATTCCCGTGGACGAGTGAAGGCACACAAAGCTATCGAAGGAAGGTAAATTGATGTAGCAGAATCATAGTCAAGTGCATTAGTAAAGTTTAAATCATTTGTTTCACTCGAAAAAGTCAAGGTAAACATGTCAAAAACAGAAAATGAAAATTTGGAAGAATCCATGAAATTTAAAAATTATAATTTTAAATTTATAAAAAAATAAGAGTTGGAAAAAAAATATAAATATTTAGGCAAAAATGATAATCTTCACAAAGAATTGGAGAAAGTTAAAGAGAAAAATGAAGAGTTGGAAGAAATATTGAAGTTGTTTGATGATGTCGAGAAGAAGAATGAAAATTTGGAAGAAAAGTTAAAGTTGAAAAATGAAAATGAGTTTTTGAAATTAAAATCATTAGTTTGTAATGTTTCACATGGCACAAAAGATTTATATTGTTCCTCTGATCAATCATTTGGTAGGTGTGATTTTGCTAAAGTAGTTTGTGATAAAGAATGTAAGGATGATGATAATAATAAGTTTGAATCTACAAATCTTGTTACATGTGATGAGATTAACAAAAGTTGTTTTCCAAATGTTGGTTTGAATATCATGAAAAGAATGGGTTATAAAGGTAAATGATTAGGAAAGTATGGGCAAGGAATCAAAGAGGCCATTGAGCCAATTGTGAGGCCAAAGTATAAAGCCTTTGGATATGTTACAAGTAAAAATAAAATGATGTTACATATATCATAGGTTCAAGAAAAGAAACTCAAGGATTGCAATGTATGTAGTGTTCTTATTGTAATAGGGAAAGACACAAGAAAGAAATGTGTTGGGATTTACATCCGTAGCATTTTTGGCTTGAAGAACCATCTAAAAAGACATGTTGGAATAAAAACTGGAAGGACTCTATGATAGGTTGCATGGAAACAAACTGTGGATGGAATTATGGACCAAATTGGAAAAAGATTACAGGTAAGTTAAAAACATTGTATATGCACAAGCATTCATGTGTTGAATAGGAATCAATAAATTTCAAAGGTTTGAGAAGGGTAACAAATATTGTCTTAAAAGACATCATGAAAATAGAAAAACTAGAGTTAATGAGTTCACAAAAAGAGTACAACTAAATTTCAAGAGATTTGAAGATCAGTTGGAGGTGAAGGTGCATGAAGACACCAAGATCAATTCTCATAGTCAACAATAGGATGGAATTAAAATGTATTAGCATGAGGAATATTACTTTTCATAAATGAAGAAATTGAATTCAAAGATTGCATATCAGAAGGATGTTTGAAAAACAAGTTGAAAAAAGAAATTTACAAAGAAGAATTTTTCAAAGAAAAAAATTGATTATTGTGAATGTCTACCATTACATATTAGTAAATAAGTGATTGTAAATGGGTACCTAACAATTCTTTAGGCCAGGATCAATCTTTTCTAGATTTTAGGGGGATATCTAAAAAGAATTAGTATAATTAATTTATGTGGGGACGTTGGAGTAAATGAATTATACGACATAGTTTAGATGCTCAACACTCTCCATAGCTGATCAAGAGCTAAATTCTACTGCCCCATGTTGTTCATGTCATTCACATTGATCCTCTCACATGTTTGTTATAAATGTTGTAGCTAACTCCATGCTACAATATCTATCGAATATATTATGAATTTTTCTATAAATCTAATGTACGAACCTGTATTCTACAATACTTTTTTTCAATAAAATTGCTTTATATTTTATCTTCAAAATTGTACCTATTCATTAAATACTAATAAAACATTGACCAAGTTTAAATGACTAGTATTCATTAAATACTATAAATACTAATCAAACTTAAATGACTAATATTCATTAAATACTAACTACAACCAAACTAACCTTCTATGAAACATTATTTCTTGTCATTCTTCTCAAATCCTCATAGAAATCAGTCTTCTAGTTTTATTGATAGGGAGGGAGAGGTCGTTGTTAGGAGAAGCCTTCATTTATGGCTAATTTTCTTTGGTAGTTATTTATCTCTATGCGAGAGACTTGAATATTTACACCGAAGGCATGTTCTACATGAGCTTTTGAAGCTCAGTTTCCCCATCAATGGTTCACAAAACCCAATAGACCTAGCAAGGTGCTTAAATCAATCTCATTTGTGCATATTTTTTGTCACTTTTTTACCATTTTCCCGCCGCTATTGGTTTTCAATCCGGTGCTTCTGATGCTCTCTTTGCCCTCATCTTCCATAGCAAGGCTCCCCAGAGTCTTAGTAGCCAGGATTTGAAGTTGTGGAGACAATTTCTAGTATATGTTTTTTCAACACTTCCCCTTTCGCGCCCTAGCAAGCATTTTCAACAAACGTAGAGATAGCTTTGCATTTTTAATTCATGCTTGGGACTCAAAATTTACCTTTACCTCTATAAATTCAACAATTTTGAGTAGGAGTTTTTTGTTACTTCCGATCTTGCTACAGTTTCCACGGTGCTTTGCTAGATTGTTGAGGATTCGCAGCCCTAATAGACTAAAAGCGAAGTAGTCATACAGTTGGATTTCCTAGATAAGTATGCGGGAAAAAAATGCAGTTAATTCAGGTTAAGTGAGAAGGATTGCTTGATCTATCCGCCAATAGAGTCATTCAGGTTAAGTTTCACTTCTCCAATTTGACGAGCTACAACAGAAAATAAGGTTTTGACAAGGGTTTTAGAGTATGTTTATTAAAATGAAAATTACGACCAAGATTATAATAATGAATATATTTACGTTTTCACATTACGACATTAAATATATATTAACATAATTAATATACAATATATATTTTATATAATTAAAAAAATAGAAATATTATAATTATTATACATTATACATTATATTTTAAAATAAAACTATTGAATACATATATAAAATGATTATAATTCATAATTCATAATTAATAATTATTATAATTTTATATTTTACAAAATTAAATTATGATCAAAATTAATAATTAGTAAATGTATGAAAAAAAAAAATTATCCTAATTGACCTTCCACGCTCCTTCGGCGTGCCTATTGCATACTAAGGTGCGATTGCTAGTTAGGCATGCTTGTTCACGGGGAGTTCCAGCCGTGATTGTCTTGATGTGAAATTGTCTCCATCCGTAGAAATCTATTTGATTTGATGACAGGGCTCTTGCAAATAGTACACATACCAAACTTGTGTTTTCTCCCACCTATCACATAAAGGTTTATGTGTATTGTTGAGTCTACCAACGTGTATCCTTGTCAAGCAGAAGCATGAATAACGAGGGAAAAAGAAATGGCAATAAAGAATAAATTACGCCTGTCAAACTATGTGCAATCATTTGAGGTTTTATAATATTATTTGTATTTGACTAGTCAAACATTATATAGCAGAATAGTAAACCAGACGACTTTTATTTGGAGACTTCATCAGTTTAGAGAAAAGCCAAACTTTAACATACAGCATTAATGAATATTTAAGAGCTCCCTCTAAGTCTAGGCTCTGACCAGTTCTACCCCTAAATTCCTAATCTTAGTCACAAGATCTTTCTTGAGCCCACAACATCTCTCCTAATCACAAATGATTTGCTCTTCTTCTTTAGCCCAGACAATCTGGGCTCCACTAGTAGGTGCGAGATCGGTCTCTGAACCTAATTCCTAGTTGGCACTCCACAGCTGGCTTACCCTTATAAACAGAGAATCGATCGACCCTAATCCTCTATCCTTTTAAAAACCCATTTTAGACCCACCCAGTTCATGTAGCAGGTAGCACATCTCTTTCTTGCTCTCTTTGCTAAAACCAGTAATCCAAAATGGCCAGTTTTCCCCATTTCATGAATTTCCACTCCAATAACAATCCATCAGAGGATTTTGAACTGTTAAAATTCAATTCTTTGCCATCAAACTACATATTTCAACATCCCCATGTCGAGGAATGTAATCAAAATGTTGTGGAACGCATTCAGAATATGTCAGATAACCCTAACAGTAACCCTAGGTTTTTGGAAACCTTGGGGAAGTCTATTCACTCCAAAGGGAAGAAACCAGTCGCTAAGAAAGTCATTCACAAAGTGACTGAAAGGCAGCGGCGGAAAGACATGAATTCTCTCTGTTCACAACTGAGATCTTTACTTCCGCAAGAAAGTCTTAAGGTTGGTTTTCTTCATCTCATATATGTCATGAATACAAGAGGGTCTGTTGTGAGTTTTTCAGTTTTCTTTCGCTTTGAGCTTGTATTGATTCTGTACAGGGAAAGAGGTCGATATCAGACCAAGTGCTAGAGGCAGTTAATTACGTTAGTTATCTGGAGCACCGGATCAAAGATCTTACCAAACAAAGAGATGATATAAACAAACGAGCAGTTTGTTATAAGGGTGTCAATATTTCTGAGCCGCTACAATTTCTCGGATCAGACGAGGATTTTCCATCTGTTAAAATAATATCACTTGGCTCGGCCACATTTCAGGTCACTATAAATGCTTTCAAAAGTAAGGTTGCCTTTTCTGATATTGCTGTGGTTTTGGAAGAAGCTAGGCTTGAAATCGTGAGCGCTTCTTCTTCTTCAATTAGTGAAAGGGTCTTCATTACACTACATACCAAGGTATTTTTCTTACCATACCCTATAGATTGGATGCTTCCTTCTGCAAAGGACTCTAAATATTTTGGTTTTCTTAAAATTTACAGGCTTCAGACCCTAACGCTAATAACATGGAAGGACTCTATGTTAAACTTCGGCATTTGGTCATGTAAATCAATGATCAGGATTTTGAAGCTGATAAATATTAGTAAGTTAAATGCATCAGTTCACTATTTTCAATTTACCTTGCCGCTAAACAATATCATCTTACGATCATAAGCTTTCGTTTGTAAATCACCAGCTTCCCATGTCTCTAAACATCAAGATTGACCACTTAATCACGATTGATAGTTTTGCAATCAGAAAAATGTGGATTAGAACTTTTACCGAATGAGGGCACTGATCTTCATTATAATTGTTTTCCTTCCATATATTGAATCCTGGAGTTTATATTATGGCTAAGGGAAAAATAGATAGACTATTATTGGCTTGAGTTTGTGATAAACTCCACCAGATTTGGAGATGGACAAAATCTGCATACATATGGGCAGCATCAGATGTACATGGTGAAAGCATATAACTGCAGTGTCTATAACTAGCAGTATGTAACTAAAATGATTGTCAATTTCTCGTTATATGCCATTGAAATTTAGAAATGGACACATGTAAATGACAAGTTCTTATTGGTAAGATGGAAGGATCCGACAGTTGTGATAGTTGACCTTACAGATGTTGAAATTCTACCTTTCAAAATTGAAGACCGTAGGACTTGCTAATGAGTAGATAATAAGTCAAAGTTGAAAATACATAATTCATCCTATTATGAATTCCGTGAATGAAGTTTGTTAACCAATGTCAAATAGAAGTACAAAACAAGCAAAATCTAGGCAATGTAGTATCTAAAATCTATGGGGAAAAATATCTCATTCTACATGAATAGGTGTAGGCATAACATCTTTTTCTTATACCTCATTTTACAAAATGTTAAAGTAAATATTATAAATATATTATGATATTGTTATCAGAATTCAATTGTGTAATTTTGAGTCAAATTCATTGATTCATGTTTAATGAGTAGTGGTTCACATGAACCCATATTTCATGAGAATGAATGGTCCACTTGCATCTAGATGATGCTTAAAAGAATAAATTGTATACCACAAACTGATTCTCATGAAAGATGAACTCGTGCAAACCACTTTTCATCATGAGTTACTGAATTTTACTCAAATACTGTGCAGCTGAATTCTGATTAACAATATCATATCTATCAAATATGAGCACAAACATTAAGGTGCTTTTAAGAAAAATATACTTGATAACTTGAGACTTTTAGATCACCGGTTTCTTTGAAGGTTAATGTTGTTTGCGAAAATGGTGTACTGTACAGTGTCATTATAATCTTAGAAATACCAACGAAAGCTAAAATACATAAAGAAAGGGTAAAGCGGATTGGCTTGTTGGCCCCGCTAGAAGGGATACCAAAAGTTGCAGATCTTTGGAAATGTGAAGATTCTTCAAGTTTACGGCTAAGTCACGACCAGACGTCCCTCATGTACTTCTGCAGAATGTTTTCTATTTATTTAGATAATCAATTCACAAACAGTCCTACACATTGTTGGGTATATATTTATATACCGTTAGCTGTATTAGATCTATTGAGATATGCCACATGCAGTATGATATCACTATTTTCATTATATGAGGGCATGCAATTATGATTCTTTCCCTAAAATTAGTTCTTTTCTTGTTTTGCACATAGATTTATATAGCTATTTATATTATTATTATATCTGCTGCTAAATTTGGTACGAGGTTCCTTATGAGTAAGAATAGCATTCAAAATATAGCCTAGAGCTCCACCAACATCAACTCTAAAAGCTTTGCACAGCTGGTAACAGATAAGCATATACCAAAAGAAATCATCGCAGTTTTATCTATGTTTTTTTTTGCACTAACGCCACTTTGTTGAAGCTAAACGACCTTTCTGAAGTTGTCTTTCTCTCTGAAACTCCGGAGAGTAACCTAAAACTGTAGCTGTCACTTCGTATATCACTCCTGTCAGATACATATTTATACTTCGTAAAAAAACATTAAAGATCATTGTAATGGACCAATATATAGCCTAAAAATGAGGTGTTATTCATTGTATAATCATGATTTTTTTTGTGATTGTTTTCTATTTGGAGGATGTAATCTATTCTTCGAGATAGCTCTGATTTTCAGTCACTGTGAACGAGGTAGAATAAGTATTTAGCATTCTAACCAAACCTCCGTGTTTCCTCTATGATCACACATGGCTTATACATTTATCTTATAATATTTGTATAAAAGAAAATTTGGATATGTTATTGTTATTGTCAAAATAGGTTCTAGGAAATAGAAATTAGGGATTCTTTCATACTGTCCGCTTAGGATTTGTTGCATAGCTGTGATACTGTTGCCTCTTAGTGGCCAATGCTTCAGTCATTAATGTATATTAGAAAGCTGCAAAATTAGCTGGCATTTTATACGTGCAAGTTGTAATTTGGATAAATTCTACTGGGACAAATTGGCTGAAGTGGCTGGACCCCAAGTGAACTGTTAACTGTGAGACTTTGGGAACCCTGCTTCCACTGTCGTTTTATAACACAGTTGAACTTCCAGTTATCCAATACTTTTATTATCCCTGCCTTTATCTCAGATATTGCATAATGCATTGACTGCACAAAAATTAATAATAATGCATTGATACGTCCTGATATAAATTTTTCTTTGAACTCTAGATCTGAATTTTCTGAAAACAAAAATTATTAATCTCAGATCTGCTGCTGCAAGCCTGCAACATATGCTTGTATTATATATGTGGAATGGCTAGTAAGCACCAATATTTATAGGGCATTTATTTATAGGTTTGTTAGCCTGGGCCTGCACCAGTTTTTACAATATATTGGCTATTCAATAGCAAATCTGTAAGTGTACTTATGTAACTGGGAGTTAATTGTATTCTATATTTAATAAGATTGTAAATGGTATGTGTTCTTTGTTATAAAATATTTAAGATATTTTTATTAGTAATATTTTTATAAATAATTGTTAAATGTATAATTTAGTTATATTATATATTAATAATTATTAAAAATATAAATAAAAATATTTTGTTTTGAATGTCAAAATTTGTGTATTATTAAATATTATTGAGTTTGGAATAGTGTATTTATATGTAATTTAAATGTTTGATTTAGAAGAAAAAATAGTGTGAAGATTTCTATTAGAAAAAATGATATATTCAATTTGTGAATACATGATATTTTATTTATTGTTAGGATTATAGTTATGTGATTATGCAATGTAAATGTTTTACTATGTGTTCATGTTATGTTAAATAAACATGATATAAATATATTATAGGAGTACTATTTAATTTAAAATTAAAATCAATATAAAAATTATGTAAAGAAAATAATAAATTGATTTTTTTGATCGGTTCCAAACAATTATTCATAACTGGAAGCATTATCTAAATAGATTTGTATATATTATAGATGTTTCCCTTTCATTTTATTAAAAAAAATTACTTAAATAAATTATCAAAATTAATATTATTTTTTATATTTAGAAACAAACATGACATATAATGATATATACAAAATCATTTAATACAAAATATAAATTCATTTATTTAATAAATAATATTTTTCAATATTTAATAAAAGTATTTTTAAATTAACATGTTAAAATGTATGTTAAATACAAGTAAAATAGTAAAATACCTCACAAAATACCTATTCATTATATATCATATATACATTTTATCGTATTTATAATATTTATATATATGAAAATGTATATACAAATTTGTATTTAATGATAACAACACGATGAAAAGATAATATATATTTTATTAGAAAAACTAATATCAAGAGGAGCACAAGTTATATTAATATTATATAGCATGTTACATAATTCAAAACTTCAATTTTCTTCAAAATTTTAGAGAAGAGTGCATGCATCATATATAGCTTTAAAAAAGTAATATCATTATAATTATAAAGAATAGTCTATGATTTAAATAACAACATAATGAATTTGTAGATGTGATTATATGAAAAATAATGTAAACTAATATTAAATCTAAAATATTATAAATGTAAGTTAGGTCTTTTAATTTTTTATTTATAATATAATTTGTATGATATATCTATTAATAAGATTTGAATAAGATTATAGGGAGAAAAAATAGTGATTCAATTGTTTTTAATCATGAAAAATAGTGTATATCAAATATAATATCTCTACATGATTAATACTTATTATATTTTTTTAAAATCAACAATTGAAATTTATACATTAATATATTGTCCAAAAAAATTAATTATAATTAAAATAAATAAAAAAATTATAAAATAATTCATGAAAATAATATAATATCTTTTTCACATTATTCCTACATAATTATCAAAATCCATAGTATCACGCAATACTCTAATATATGTCATTTAATATTAATTATCTCAAACTAATCCAAAAAAATCTATAGAACCTACTATTTTGTAGCAGATGTTGTAAAAAATATATATTAAAAAATTCATGCAATGGATACATATGAATATTGTGCAAACTATAACCACCACAATTACTAGTTTCCTTACAAAAATTATATTGTGTATGTTCATTTGTAAAACATTAAAATAAGGTTTTTTTTTTTTGACATCCATGTATAAAAATATAACCCAAGAAGGGGTCCTATCAAAGTGTTTTCTATAATTTTCAACAAGAACCCCAAGATGAATGTGGCTTAAGAAAAAATTCCAATGATTATTAATTCATCTCATAGCGAGAACCCCAAGATGAATGTAGCTTAAGAAAAATTTCTAATGATTATTAGTTCATC
>VDFB02213005.1:0-18589 GCA_007258455.2 Sequoia sempervirens | reverse complement strand
GGAAATTAAATAACCTACTTTTGGGGAATGGGTAGTTAACATATTTAACTTGATAATTATCCTCTCTCATTGGCTCAAGGGCTTGTGTTAGAATTGAGATGAGTCAGGAAGGCTTGGAATGGCAAGATCATTATCTTGTCTTCTCAAAAGATAATCGATTTCGCACTGGTGTGCATGTGGGTCTGGAGTTTGTAAGAGGTTACCAAGATAACCCAAGATGTTGGCCGAGACCTAGGAAGATCTCCTTAGGATAACCAATGCAACCTTTGTGATAACACTCCTATGACAGTAGTCGATTGTATTGTACAGTGGTCATACTTGATTTTTTGATTCTAGAAGCAATGTAACGCTATGTTTTGTATTTACTAGTACTGTGTGATTTGTACATTGCCTGTGTCTAGAGGTAGTAGGTTAGTCTTGGTTACCTATTACTATTTCCTATCATGGGGGTTGGTCCTACAGGTACCACATGGATGGGTAGCGTGCACCTTACTTTGTTGAGTTTCTCTTCCTATTCATGATGGCGAGATCTTCTTGTTCGAGGAGCTCGTGTGGTTCTATGGATTTGTACTTCTCTTTAGTCACTGTAACAGTGGACACTATATATTGTATTCCTTATTTGTAATCAAGGAGGAACCCTTGTGATGTAATTGTAACATTATGTATGATCTATTCATCATTGGATCAAATGGTATATATTGTTTATATGATGTTGTATTTGTAGAAATATGCTCATTACATTTCTATGTGTTAGATTTATTATGGAATGGTGAATGCTTTGTTGTATGTTGTTATCATGGTTTAATTCCATATACTATGTTTTAGAATAATTTTGTAAGTTTTGAATTCACATGTAGACACGTTGTGTGGCCTAGAGGATGTATGTGTTAGAGTAGTTTATTTCACTCGTCATTGTTACTCTTTTTAAAGAAAAAAATTAGTTGTGCTTCTGCAGTGTCACATTGTCCTCTAGGTTGGGCGAGGTTTTCACAGTTTCAAACATACTGTATTGAATACCCAGATGGAGTTCTACTATTGGAGGGTATGTTTTGCTCTCTTTTTGGCTCTTTGGTGGTTAGATGGGTTTTTTTTCTTGCATATTCTTAAGATGCAGATGATTATGTTGTTCTCATTCACTCTCCTTAAGCCCTTTTTCCAGTTTTTGGTTCTCTTGCTTCTAAAGGATGATGTGTTAGCCTTCTCTATTGGTCTGGAGTCCTTCTGTTGATTACTATAGTTTTTGTCTTCTATTGAGGTGAAGATTGCTCCCATTGAGGTGGAGCCCTCTCCTTTTGAGGTGGAGTTGGTGGGAAGTGCTCTACTCTATTGATGGTTCCTTTTGAGGTGTATTTGTTGGGTGCATAAGAGTGGTGTTTCTGATAGTTTTGGTTGTCACATTGTCCTCTCCTATAGAGGGGCACTCTCTCCTTTTGAGGTAAAGTTTGGGTTGGTGTTGCTGGATAGTTGGTATTGGTTAAAGGTTGGGGATCCCCAATGCTTCCTCTTGTCTAATGGGGAGTCTTATTTCCCTCTTATTGGTGGTTCAGTGATGTTGTTACTGAGCATATGGTTTGATGCAACTAAGTTGCTTTGTTGCCTGACTATTTCAGGTGGTTCAGTGATGTTACTGAGCAGATGGTTTGATGCAGCTTGGCTGCTTTGTTGCTTAACTATTTCAGGTGGTTGTGTGTTAGTTTTGTATGGTTTTTGGTCCCTGGTAAAACTTGGTTGTTAAGGGTTCAAGGTCCCTTCAAACTTGTTTGTTGTAGCGTGTGTTGTTTTTTATATCTATGTTTGGTTGTTGTCGATGGGCTGCAGATTAGTTATCTGATTATTTTTCTTGCAGCATATTTTCCTTGTAAAGGATTTTATGTCCCTTCAAAACCTTCTTGTAATGAGTTTCAAGTCCCATCAAAACCTTCTTTTCCCTATCAAAAATAAAACAAAACATATATATTTTATTATCTATTGATTAAAAAAAAGAGTTATGCTTTATGGCTAGAACACTAGACCAACTATAGTAAAAATGTTATACAGTTTATATAATCTTTTTTTTTATTGTTTTTGTCTTTGTGGTTGGAACATTGGACCTTTATGTTGCATTTGTGGTTGGTTTTATGGTTGTACAACTATTCACTTCAGCTACCTTTCATAGCTTTATTCTTGTAATTCAATTTTGCTTTATTCAATATAAAAAAAAGAGTTATACAAAGGCTTCCCCCTTTAGATATTATTGTTGCTTAAAATTATTAGAAAATATTTTTTAAAAATAAGAAAGAAAACAATTTAAAATGATAGTGTTATAATATATATAGAAAATAAATAGATAAACTATTTTACCTAAAGAGAAAGATGACGAGAAGGAAATATGGAGAAATTCTTTTGGATAATGATTTGAAGCGTCTTCAACTTGCACCAATATGGGAGTGGAATGTTGGCCTTTGAAACTTCCTCTTTTTCTTCATCCTACATTTTCAAAATAAAGAGAGGATATTTTAGGGTTTTCCTTTGTAAATGAAAGTTAGGGTTTCCTAACCTAATTTTTAGATTGTAAAATTTAATTTGAAAATGAATGAATTTAGTGGAATATAAACTTTATTATTTTTGCCTTATTTTGTTGTAGATTAGGAAATGAAATTCTTTGTTTGATAGCATTAAGTAAAGCATTAGAAATTGTAACGCCCTGCCACAGAACCCCAAAGGACAACACATCTAAACCACAATAATGGCACAACAATTTTTTTTTAAATGAAATAACAAAGAAATGTATAACTTAACATAACATATAAACTAAGCTAAGTCCTCTAAGGTTCCATGACTGCATTACTAACACAACTAATAACAAGAACTAAACTTTGATCATGATTTAAATAACAATCAATAGTTCATTTTAATCCATCACATTAAATTATTTAACAACATACATTTTCATAACATATCATCAGATAACTAATCATTAAAGACCATATATATAGAACCAACAAGTACATATACAAATTTGAATACATGAGAGTATATCACAACTCGTTACATCATTACATTGGTTACAATTATGCTACCCTGAATATAATTGGGAAATATATATCAATATTACAGTATATAATACATCTGATATACAAGTCCAATACATATACAAGAAACTCTCCCTGAACTGGAATCTGTTACACGAGGTTCCTCCTTCACGCACACGAACAACAAGGGAAACCCAATGGAGGAAAAAAGTACAAACCTCCCAACCATATGGAACCCTAAGGTCCACCCCCTGTGATAGGAGATAACATAAGGTCCCACTACAAGAAAATAGTCAAGAGGACATAAGGCTAACATAACAAGGCTAAACATGACTCCAACACAACACTGCAACAACCTTAATATCGCATGCAATAGAGACACAACTTTTGGAGGCACACACACAACAGTAGGGGAACACAAGACTAGGGAATGCTAGATTGCAATAGGGAAGAGTGTCATCGCATGGTTTGGGCATGGGTTACCCTAGCAATCTCTCACTACACACTGGCCCCCATCTATGGTTACCCTAGCAGTCTCTCACTAGACACCGGCCCCATAGGGTGACACATGCGGAACCAACTTTCCTTTCGTGAGGACAAGGAAGTTGATCTTGCCAACCAGACCTTCTCAACCCATCCTTAGCCTAAATGATCATTACGGGCCTGGGTGAGGCATCCAATTATCTTGATTAATGTGAAATTTACCTAACCCCCTAATTTATTAATTAGGTTATCACTAGATTAAGGAACTCTCAAATGGGTTACACTGGACACCACTTTGGGTTTTGACCCCTATTGAGAGCCACTCTCCCTACATGCAACTAGAGACCCAATACAACAAGCAGAGTAAAGTCATCTTGCACACTAAACAAAACCACAAGAAAAACATACACAGAGCAAGGCATGGACCATCTCGCTCACAATCACAACCATAATAATGAATAAGAAGTGCATGGCACAAACCCTATTGCACACATCACAAGTTCATTACAAACCACTTCAAAATGAAGCAAGCATAAAACCCAACATATAAGGTGTAATGTCACAGAATTGCACCTAGGGGCAATTCCACATTTTTGCATTTTTTCCTAGCATTTATGACACCTTAGAGCATTAATGACAAAAATACAATGAGTCATAATTTCATGATTTTGACTCCATGTGGACTTGTGGCAAAGCAACAGAAGCCTGATGACACATTTCCCAAAAATCTATATTTTGGATGCCTATGCGGTACGCTAGCATCCTGGTAGTTTTTCAAGTTTGAAGCAGGGAATCTGGAATCTTGACTCTTTTGACGTGTGTCCTAGCAGTTGGATTCTGGATGTAACGCCTCTTTGTCACCCTTGCATGCATTAAAAACCCCTTTCTTGCTCTCATTTTGGGTTGGAAGTCATTCATTCAAGCTCTCTTACTATTTGCTCCATCTTTGAGTTATCTTCATCCTTGATAGCAACACTCTCACAAGTGAAGCCATGTCGGACTGAGGTCCTTCCAACAGCAATAGCTCTCAAGCAAGCACTCAACAATGTGTCTGTGTGCTCCAGAGATCATCTAGGCCCATGGGTAACACTCTCTCTCTCTCCTTGAGAGTTTGAAAGGTTGACTGACACTATTCTGACCAAATGAACTTCTTCCCTTTCCTCTGAAGAGAAGTGATAGGATGAGCTATCCTCGAAAAACCCTATACAAACCATCGATAGTAACCTGCTAAGCCCATAAAACTATGAACCTCTAAAACATTAGTGGGCTATGGCCAATTTATGATGGCTTGGATCTTCGAAGGATCCACAGAAATTCCTTCTCCTAAGATAACATGTCCCAAATATCTCACCTCTATCTAGAAGAATTCACACTTAGCCAAGTTTGCATATAACTGATTCTCCCTTAGACACTACAATACCTACCGTAAATGCTCCTCATGCTCCTCCATAGTCCTCGAATAAATCAAAATGTCATCCAAGAACACAAGAAAAAATCTATCAAGATAAGTGTGGAACACTCCATTCATCAAACTCATGGACACATAAGGTGCATTCATCAACCTGAACGACACAACGGTGAACTCATAGTGCCTGTAATGAGTGTGAAATGTGGTGTTATGAATGTCTACCTTAGATATACAATTGATGCTACCCCAACTTAAGATCAATCTTTGAAAACACCTTGGCTCCCTTAATTTGATCAAAGAGATCATCAATTCTTGGTAAAGTATGTATGTTCTTCATTGTCACCTTATTTAACTGTCGATAATCGATACACAATCGAAGGGATATGTCCTTCTTCACAAATATGACTGGTGCTCCCCAAGGAGAAACACTAGGAAAAATGAACCCCTTTGCCAACAACTCATCCAACTGCAACCGAAGATCCTTAAGCTCCTAGGTGGTCATATGATATGGAGCTTGAGAAATAGGTTTTGCTCCAGGAACAAGGATTATCCTAAAATCAATATCACACTTAGGTGGCATCCCCAGAATCTCACTGGGAAAGACATCTGCATACTCTCTAAGGATAAGATAATCATCAAGGGACACCTCTCGACTCTCCCCTAACTCCAAATCATTAACCGTCATAGCAAATAACTGGCAACCTTGACGCATACATCTCCTCAATTGCATAGCAGAAATCATTTGTAAGGAGATGGACCTCTGAATGCCAACTACCTCTACCTCTTTTCCTGAATCATCCACAAACCATACTAACTTACGTGAGCAATCTATTACTACTCAATGAGCATCCAACCAATCCATACCCAACACTACATCATAAGATCTTAGGTGTATGATGCAGAGATCCATCATGCTAAAGAGAGAACCAATCCTCAGTCCACATGCATGCACAAGGGATTATATCACTACCTTAGCTTGAGAGGCCAATTCGACCTGCCACCTAACACCTTGCTTTGTTGCCACCAATCCACATCGCTCCACTAAAGAAGGGGAAATAAAGAATTTGGAAGCACCATAATAAAAAGAATAGAGATACCAATACCCTGCAACACACATATAGCCTCCACCACTGTGCCCTGATGCTCTTCCTGGTAGTTATCAACCACTGCAAACACTCTATGAGACCTACCTGCATCACCCACTGTCGGCTTTGAATCTACCGGCCTCTGACTGAATCCTTTTTTGTTCTTTTGAGGATAATGTCTAGCTATGTGGCCCTGCTGGCCACAAGAAAAACATCTTGTACCTCTGCCATATCCTCTGCCACCTGGGGGTGCACTAGACTGCTGGAAACTACCTCTACTGGCTACAGTCTATGTGCTCTAAACTAGCTAATTAGAACGATTACACTTGTTTCACCGCCAATTTTGATTTCTCCCAGACTGAGAACCATTACCCTGCTATGACTGAGAGTTCTTAGGTTTTGACTGATTTCTCCCAGACTGAGAACCATTACACTTGCTTGAGATTGACCACCTCGAGAACCAAAACCTGTTGGAGGTGCACTACCATTCTATACTCCTGTATGACCTCCTAACGCCATAGCCAAATTCCCCTCTAGAAAATGAGCTTTCTCTACTGCCACTTCCATGGTCTATGGTTCGAAGACACAAGCTCCCCCACTGATACGCGCATTAAAACCCCTAATGAAGTGTTGAACCAACATGACCTCATCATCACCAATACCTACATACTGCTTAAGCTAATAAAACCTACACTCATACTGCTCCACTTACATAGCCATCTACCTCAACTCATGAAACTCATCAGCACGACATTGTCTCGAGTGATCTGATAGAAAACGAGATCTAAACCTCTCCAAAAACATCTCCCAACAAACTGAACCAATATCCAAATGCAATTTTTGTTCCTCCAAATGCCACCATGTAGAAGCAAAACCTCTAAGGTGCATGATGGCACATCTCGCCTTGGTGTTGCTACCATACAGATGCATGGAAAAACACATGTCCAAATCTATCAATCAAGTCTCTACCTCCAAACCACCACTAGAACCATCGAAAGTAGGAGGACGACCCCTCAAGAGATCCCTCATATGATCTATTGAAATAGCCTCCTGTTGTGCTGACACATCTCTCCTCCAAGGACACCTTTCTCTTTCCTTGACCACCTGTTGACTACCCTCTTGTCTAGGGCCTAGGTGGGAAAGAACCTCCTCAAACAAATGATGCAACTGAGCCCCCTCTAATTCAGAATTACCCAGATTCTGACTCTCGCTTTCTTGATCATTCTAGAAGCCCTGTTGTTCCTCACGTTCACTCTCATGGGAACTCTGAGAAGGGGTGTTCTGGCAGTTAGCCCCACGACCACCACTATGACCTCTACCACGACCCCTACCTCAACCTTTAGGAATCTTCCTACACAACACCACCAGGGACAAGTCTCATATTATTAAGTGAAGATGACAAAAAGGGTAAAACATAAGCTCAAGATTCTAAGCACTAGGACAACATAATGGGCTCATATAAAACCAAAGTACCCAGTGTTAGAACTTGCGCTCTAATACCAGGTGTAACGCCCCGCCACGGAACCCCAGATTACAACACATCTAAACTACAATAATGGCACAACAACAAAAAATTAAAATGAAATAACAAAGGAATGTATAACTGAACATAACATATAAACTAAGCTAAGTCCTCTAAGGTTCCATGACTGCATTACTAACACAACTAATAACAAGAACTAAATTTTGATCATGATTTAACTAACAATCAAGAGTTAATGTTAATCCATCACATTAAATGATTTAACAACATACATTTCCATAACATATCATCAGATAACTAATCATTAAAGATCATACATGTAGAACCAACAAGTACATATACAAATTCCAATACATGAGAGTATATCACAACTCGTTACATCATTACATTGGTTACAATAATGCTTCCCTGAATACAATTGGGATGTATATATTAATATTACAATTCATGATACATGATTTACAAGTCTAATACAAATACAAGAAATTGTCTCCCCGAATTGGAACATGAATTGTAATCTGTTACACAAGATTCCTCCTTCATGCACACGAACAAAAGAAATGGAAACCCAATGGAGGAAAAAAGAACAAACCTCCTGACCATGTGGAACCCTAAGGTCCACCCCCATGCTAGGAGGTAAGCTATTACCAATTTTTTGCCTTAGCTCAAATGGAGGAGCTGGCTGATTGTTTTTTAACATTAAGTGGAATTGCCGATTGAATTTCAAATGTTGTTTCGCATTACTTTTTGCATTGAGTAACAGTTATGCATTTTAGTGAAGTTATGGAGTTGCAAAGTGCCATTCAGATGTTGCAGATTTAAAAGAAATACAGAATTGAGTACATGAGAAAAATAGCATTTTAGATGCTTTCATTTATTTCGTAAAAACTCATATTTTACAAGGCTTCATTTGATTTCACAATCAGAATGATATTACAACATTGCATGAAAATGCATTTTCTTTTCAGTTGAAAAGTAGAATTTAAATCAAAGATCCACACAAGCCGTGGATATAACTGTGACTGTTACAATACATTTCTAATAGCACATTGCACTACTGAAGATGCAGAAAGGAAAACACATAAGCAACAATATAATCATCATTGCCTGATTATTGACGTTCGATGCCGAATGGTTCACCTTGTCTTCTTGAGCTCCATCAACCTGTAAGAGGAAAAGAGGGGTGTCAGTGGCTCCGATTATGATGTAGCTTATATGGAACACCTACAATAGTATAGCATACTATTAGCAATGCATTGAAACAATCAAATCCTATCAAGTGCAGTATGAAAGAAGTGAGCTGAAGGAGAAATAGCAATAGCATGATCATCGTGTTTCATTTTTATGCTAACACTATTTGTTTCCTTGTGCGGGTATAGGTAAAGTCATGAAGCTGAACATTATTTGAAGACCGAGCATGTGGAGTGAAATGGGCTCCCACAAGGGTAGACCTCGGCATGCTGCCCTATTCATTAAATGGGCTGATTTTAAAAGATACTTCATCATATACATCAAATGAAATGAAGAACAACTGAAAGAGTAAAAAAAAATTATCCATCAAGCAACGAACCAACTGTGCATTCATAACGATCAGGATTGCTTTCTGAAGGCTACAAGTGAACAGTGAGTTTAGTTCACTTAAGGAATTCAACTGAGTATATCTCCATTAGGTATTACTGATCAAGGATAGTGAACAGGCATACATTATGCCTTAATGTTTTGTTTTAATTTTTATCATCAAAGAGAACATATTTTAAGAGCAGTTTGTACGGTGAAATATAAAAATGCATGAAGAGTACCATGTTGCTCAAGAATACAAACACAGACAGTGCATTTGGGTATTGAATGAATTTCTAGTCCCAGTTGACTGATAAAGTAATTACTGCATCATGAATTGTAATAACAAAGTGATCATTCCAGTATGTTAAGGGGAGAGTAAGTTTTGTCTTTCCAGAATGGTGCTTCTAAAGTTATCAGTTATGCATATGAACTAGTAAATAGAGGTGATTCATATGATGCAATTTTTTCATTTTAACAATCTCTACAGAGTTCAAAAGCAGAAGGTGTAAGTTGTTCTGTTAAGGTTAAGGAAGTCAAAAGAACACTGTTGTGCGAACAGTGAGCAAGCATAGATATAATATACACTAAGAGGTATTTCAAGCAGTGAGCTCAATCGGGATCACAATGTCATCATCATTTGGTCTCATGATGCCTAATCATAAAGGAGCACTATTCAACGGAGAGCACTGTTAACAAAGGAAGTGTGAAATGGGTTTCAATTTTTCATTCATGAGGGGAATTGTGCATGAAACGGTTTTGGGGCTGAAAATACAATGTTGCTTCAAGATGAACAAGTCAGTTCCAACTAAACTAATAATACAGATGTCACTATTCTCGTTAGCAAATGTGAAGTGCAAAGACAGTTAGCAGCTGAAGACAATGTTGTTCTAAATGCTAGGATGGTAACCCTCTATGGAACATAAGATAATGAGTAACCAAAGGCATTTCACTGATTTTAAAAGCATTAAAATATGATGATCATGTTTAGGTTTGAGAAGGACAGCTCAATCACAGTCATCTCAAAAGGAGGTCTTTCTCTGACAAGGAGTGACATCGATAATAGATTTGGAGCAGCATGGTCCCCACTACCGTCAAAAGAAAAGACAAACAGAGTAATGAAAGATATAGGAATGAGCATCATTTTTTCAAACATCAAATGCCAATATTGGTTTTTTGTTACAGCTATCTGTGTAAGTGTCTTTCCTGAAAATATAAATACATATGAAGCTATTGTGAATCAAACCCCAGTAGAAAATGCATACATTATTCTTTGGAATATGGTATACCCATTTGAGGGTTTGTGCCGAAATGAAAGACTACATGTAATGAATGATGGGTCAAGCCTGTGAACTGAATTCGATGAAAATACACAGTTTTTTGTTATTCTTACGGGGTTTTTTCAGTTCTAAAGGTAAACAAAGACAAACAGCAGTTACCCACAATGGGGTTTCCAATAAAACACACATATTTTCACTTTTTCTGATACCCATATTTCAATTGAGCTTCAAAATACAGAAAAATGCAGTTTCCCTTAGAGATTTTGAATACCCACTTTCAGGGTTAGCTTCAAAGTGCAAAAGAAATAATTACAGTAGTAACCCATGTGAAATCTTGGATTAAATAGCAAGAATATTCAACAGATGCAAGTTTTGAGTTGGGTTGAGCAACGTAAAGAAGGAGATGCAATTTTATTTAGCTTTATGTGATACCCACAAACAAAAATGCTTTTAAATTGACATAATGGTAGGTTTTATGTTCTGGGTCGAATCCAAAATCCACAAAAAATGCTCTCTATAGTGCGCCTTTGGCACGGCCTGATATGGCCAAGATCTATGAGTAAGAGAAGGAAGTTCTTTAAGTTTCTAAAGATCAATGTGTAGCAAAGGAAAATTACCCATTTATATTTTTGATGGAGCACTTTAGCTGCGGCCTGAAGTTCCAGTTTGGTTTCCCAAAGCATGATTTCGAGCTTTTGAAGAATGGTCGAGCCCTCATAGTGAGAAATAGAGGATAATAGTGATTATTGTAGACACAGAAGAACAAGAAAATGATGATATTAGAGGCTATGTATAGCCGCGGCCTCAAAGCCAAAAAAGTTTAAATATGGAGCCATAGAAGTCGTGGAACAATGAGCAGATAGTTCACCTTTGTGACAGTGGAGAAAAGTGATAACGCAGGACGAGCTCTCTCTTAGAACTTTCAGGAGGAACTCGAGCTCATATCAGCCAAGGTAAAGTAAATCAAAGCACAGGAATAGGTTAGAAGAGAAGCATGACAGGCCACGGCCTTAAAGCTTTTGATATTCCAGAATTCTTGAATGAAAGGAAAGGAACTTTGCTACAAAGCAAAAAGGCTTACCCAGGTGAGTTTTCAGTTATGCATATAAGCATGGTGAATATTCCTGAGCACACAAGATGCAGATTCAACCATCATGGCGGCGTTATTCTTCCAGACAGAGTTTCCTTCCTTCCAAAGTCACGAGTGTGAAATGAAATGATAATTAGGGTTTGACCCTATTTCCTCATGCCCTAATTCGAACATCATCATCATTCAGAATGTTCGGTTTCAAGCACATGTCAGTTTTCGAATGGGGTCAAAGATTATAGCCTTTGCATTATGACTTTGTTGAAACCTAAGTCTAAAGGTATATGTGGGGGTTGAATCTTCTTTGTTAGGTCTAAAGTTAAGTCTTCAAGACTTTTTCTTTCCTTAGTCCTTTTGAAGGGCTTGAATATTGAAAATCAATTAAGGGTGAGTTGTGAATACCCTATGACTTAGGGTCAATAATCTTTTTAGGGTTTTTATTTTGATTGATTTTAAAGAAACCAATGAGATTTTTGATAAGATGAGAAGAGATAATGATTATGTAATGTTTTATTTTTTGATTTTGTGATAAAATCAGAATATTCTCTTGGAGGGATAAGGAGATTTTCTTTTTTGAAAAAGATTATAAATATTTAAATTGCAAAAAATAGATAAATTGAGCAAATCTGCACATTGTAAAGCAGAATCATAAAGCGATATTCTATAAATTGCTTTATGTTTTCTTGCTATTTTTAGCAGATCTTTTATTGAATTTTCCTCTTGGTCGGATTTCAGACTTATCTTGGAGAGATAAGGTGTTTTTTGAGCTTTTAAAGCAAGATTAGCCTATTTTTAGAGGCTTGACAGTGTGATCATGAAAGCATTGTGCTTTTTTCTGCTTTTAAACAGTTTTTGAGGCAGTTTGAAGCCTTTTTCCTTGAGCTTTTTCTGAGATCGGATTAGGGTTTCTTGAGGGCTATGATTTGATAGACTTAGTTCTTTTTCAACTCTTCTTCTGATTCGGGGGGGCAATTCAGATCAGAGTTCCTGCTCTTATGCATTTTTGAGCTTGTGAACATTGTACTCAGTTTTTGACAGATTGACACTCTTTCAGTCCCAATAATATAGCAAAGTTCTTCTTTCCACTTTCTTGTCTCAAGACTGGTAACAACAGTTTGATATTTTGTGTATTCAAGTTTGAAACCTTAATGTCCTGTCTTTATGAGTTCTTCTGCACAAGTTTTTCATGTTTTCAGGTTATATGTTGTACTCAAAATTCTGAATCTTCATATGAATTAATGATGAAATCATGTATTGGTGAGATTGTAGGAATCATTGTAGTAAAGGGGTTGTTGTGAGTGGCAAGTTTCATTTTTCTGTCATAAGTTTTAGTCAATCATTAGTTAGTTTCAGATTTATTTTCAGTTCATCTTTTATCCCTTTTCCCTTGGAGTTTTAGAATAGGATTTATCATTCGGAGAACCAGCTCACTCTGGAGATTCCTCTTTCACGCAGATCACCCACATTTGAAAGAGGTTTCCATGTTTCAGTAGTTTGTTGAATATTGTATTCAAGAGAGTACCAAAACTATTGATAACAATAACATAAGGTCCCACTACAAGAAAACAGTCAACAAGATAAACAGCTAACATAACAAGGCTAAACATGACTCCAACGCAACATTGCAACAACCTTGACATCACATGCATACACACAACATTAGGGGAACACAAGAATACGGAATGCTAGATTGCAATAGGGAAGAGTTTCATCGCATGGTCCTGGCATGAGTTACCCTGGAAATATCTCACTAGACATTGGCCACCATCTATGGTTACCCTGGCAGTCTCTCACTAGACGTTGGCCCCATAGGGTGACACATGTGGAACTAACTTTCCTTTCGTGAGGAGAAGGAAGTTGATCTTACCAACCAGGCCTTCTCAACCCATCTTTAGCCTAAATGAGCACTACAAGCCTAGGTGAGGCATCCAGTTGTCTCAATTAATGTAAAATATACCCAACCCCCTAATTCATTAATTAGGTTATCATTGGATTAAGGAACTCTCAAATGGGTTACCTTGAACACCACTTTGGGTTTTGGCCCCCATTGAGAGCCACTCCCCCTACATGCAACTAGAGACCTAATCTAACAAGCAAGGTAAAGCCATCTTGCACACTAAACGAAACCATAAGAAACACACACACACAACAAGGAATGGACCTTCTCGTTCACAATCACAACCATAATAATGAATAAGAAATGCATGGCACAGACCCTCTTGCACACATCACAAGTTCATTACCAACCACTTCAAAATGAAGATAGCATAAAACCCAACATATAAGGTACTCCCTAAGCCATTGGAAGCCAACTTAATCCACTTTGCATAAAATATTCCCTCATAAAAGCAATAAACAAAATCTCCCCAATTCCATTATTTAAACACATTTTTCTATACAAGCAAACATATAAACATTACAGCCATGAAATCAACTATCAATGAATACAAAAGAAATCAACATTTAAAAAGATCAAGTAACTCATTCACTTAATTTAATCCTTCAATTATCTACATGTAATTAACTCAATTTCTTACAAAGAAGATATAATCCTTTTCTAACACCATAATATAAATATATACACATATATATAGCCGATCATTGTCTATATTCATCACACCTATTCACCAAACTCCAAACCTAGATTATGTTTATCTAATACCAATAGAATCGTCGACCACCAAGCATAAGTTATTTTCATCGAAGAGAAAACTTTGGATAAAAGTAAATACATTGAACGTCAAACATAGCAATTTGCAAATTCATCGAATCAAAAACTATCGACTACCAAGCAACATACATGCACATCGAATTCTATACAATGGCTATTCGTCACATACCCAGCATGGGGTTAACATATCAACAAAGGCTCAATTTGAAGCATGAACACAAGCCATTTCCAACGATTAATTCATAGCACACAAAAAAAATGAAATCGATGACCTCTGTGAGGAATAAGGCCACATAGGGGAAGGAGGTGAAAATTCAGCCTCACACACACAGAGGCTTATTCGCTACAAGCAACACATAATAACCATTATAAATATGCATCGCACCTCAAGCAAAAAGTATAAATAGCAAACCCTTAGACATAGCAAATATGCATCAAATTAAACATAATAAAGGATATCGAATTGTAGACAATACAGTGAGAATTAAATTCTAACAAAATGGAAATACGACTATTCTAATAGAGTTTTCACCGAATACAAGCCATTGAATAAAGCTAGCATATTCAATTTTGGAAATAACATTCCAACCTCAAGGATGCATCATACAAGACTCGATAATCATCAAGCCGGCTACAAAAAACAATGATCACGAGGTGGAAAAGATAGGATGCAAAACAATTAAGCATCAAATGAATAAGAAACGTTGAATATTAGCTCATAAACACAACAAAAATGAGCCACAAAGGAGGAAAGCATAACAACACTCGTTAGAAAAGAATTCGCATTGGATACAAATGTATATACATATACTTGCATCAAAATTCCTAGTAAGGGTTTCATAAGGATAGAGCGCAGCATACAGTAATTATTGAACTACGGATTCATCCATATTTACATGCAAGTGATGCAGAAAGGGTGTACAAGCCGAGGTATTCAACTGGGGAGAATGGTGGATTAAGTCGAACCCCCCCCCAACACGAAAGCTCATTCATATTACAAACTGGCTCGATCTTATCATAGCTTAAGGGCGCGCAAAAAATATAATTGAAATGGCTTAAGGGACTTTGAATGAAACATACTCGAAGGTGAATCAAATCGAAAAACCATGGAAATACAAAACATTACAAAAATTGCAAATACACATTTATTGATGGCAATATTGTATGGAACCCAACTAGCAGAATTCATCAAATAGGCGAGCATTGTTTTCCAACAAGTAGAACAAGAGAACAAATTCAATTTGCATTAAATGAAAAAATACGAAACCAAGAACAAAATGAAGCCAACCTGGTTTCCAACGCTGGATGGGACAGAAAACTAGGGTCCAGATCAATCCTCTACTGCTACAACAACCTCTTCACAATCCCCAAACAATTTTTTTTTAATCAATAGTGAAATGTAATTGTTTTTACAGAAATTTCTTGCAGACCCAATTCTTTTCGGAAACCAAAATCAATAATCCATCTTCCCTATCTCTCCAAAAATGATAATTATATACAAAGGAAAGCTGTCCGATTTTCGAAAACAAAAATCAAATAAAAATCTCACAAAAACAGCGAGTTTCTTTTCGACAATCAGATTGAAGTCACGCATGTGCTCCAAGAAAATCTTTTTCTATCTTTTTAATTATTTTCGTTATTTATCTATTATCACATTTCGTTTTAATATTTTATTTTATATTACAATATTTTACCACACTTTTAATTTATTATAAACCATCATTATTAATAAATATATTTATATTTAGTTATCAAAATACTTTTTAACTTATTAATATGATTTAAAGAATTAATTAACCAAGAACGATTTTCATATCTATTTATCATCATGCTTTTACTTAATAATTTATTTAATACATCGATTAGTCAAAACAACATTTATTAAGCAAATCTAAACTAAACAACCAAATATCAATAACAATTACCTAAACATTTAAACAAGTTTGAAAACGAGACCTACTAACCGCAAACAATAGACAATGTTGACGGGGTGACTGGTTGGATACTCATCATCTTTGAGGATGATAGAAAAGGTAGGGGACCAAATGCTATCTTCGTTCAACAATTTCCATTGGGTTTAAGGCACACTCAGACCTATCCATTCAGGTGGATTTGATGCCTAGTACCTGCAACCTGCAGCACACAAAACGGTCGGGTATATACATAATCATACACTCAAACACACCGTGAAAGGAAATCACAGCGTAGCAAGGTACTCACAAGTGATTAATGTGACACTATCCTTTTCACTTAGACCCACATCAAGCAAATAACCACAACAACGCATAACAATCAGTTACATAACAAACAAGATAAGAGAATAATCCAGATAATCTCATAAGTCCGTATAACTGTCATAACATGTGCATAAACTCAAGTAATAAAAACATCACCAAAGTATCATCAAAATGTCATCATAGCAGTAAGTCTAACATCAACAAAGTGTCATAACATATGATCCTAAACAAAATAACTACCAGTCTAACATATGACAGTACGAGGGGCACTACAGAAATAAACTAATATGATAATCAATTAAATATAATAAGGTTAAGTGATTAAATTTCTATTATGCTCAACATGAAGGCGCATAGACGAAAATGACCGTGGACGAGACCTGTGGACAACATGATTAGTTAAATGACCTCTCTCGCCCGGGGGCAAGAGAAGGGAAAGAAGGTAGGTGGTCAAGCCCATCAATGTCAAATGATATTATAGTCTAAATGGTTGAGTGGTCACATTCATGCGATTACAATTAGTTATTACTGGATGGATTTGTGCGGTTATGATGAGCTGTCATGTTCCCAACATATTCAAGATGATGTTGGTAAGAGCCCACTTATTCATAGTTGTTATCGAATTCACGTTACAGCGAGATTCGCATTCGATTATGTTACAATAGTTATAGCCATAGTCATGGCATCCTGCTATATAGATATAGGGTGATCTGTCAACTTGGCCAGTATCATGGAGGGGGAAAGAGTATTAGAAAATAAGTAACACACCCACCCCACCCACCATGATTCTCAGGAACCTACTAGGCGCCAACACAGTTTCTTCTTATTTAATCCAGCACGTTCGTATAAAATGAAAATTTCTATCGAATAGAAATTGTTTAATATGGGTGGGAGGGGATTTAGTGGTGGGAGGGGATTTAGTTCTCGACATTGAGAAAAAGTTTAGGTCATATGACTGCCTATATGATGTTGGTGGATTATAAATGTTAATTAAAAAATTAACTGTGAAATAAATTAAGAATTTTAAACATTACGATAAAATAGTTTATATTTCAATTTAATTATTGAACAATTAAATTAATATTTTTAGTTATCAGTTTACTTTCTTTTCTAGTCAATTATTTAATCACATTAGAAGATAAATTTTAATTGAAAATGTAGATGATATAAATATTTTCTTGACTAGTAATATTAATTAATTATTGATTTTTGTATAATTATTAATTTAGACATTAACATTAAATTAGTTTTAAAAGCTTGGTTAGAAATTTAATTGGATATATTCTATTAGGTCACACCTTAGAGATGTGATCATTCTCGTCATCTAGGATCTAGAAAGGGGATCCTTTGTGGGTGCATCTTCCTTGAGGCATCACTACCTACCCTAAACTAGGATGTTTTCATCATCATATGATGCACAAAATGGGTTCAACATCAACTTCCATGTATTTTTTCCTTCTCTTGTGTAATGCAAGACACTCTTTGATGTGTTGAACATGCAAAATCATTGAGTATGAATGATATGCTACCATGTGTAATGCAATGAAAATAAAACAAAACTGTGCAAAAAAAAGTAAAAAAAATGGTGTGTTGGCAATCATGTCCATGAGTATGGGCATAACACCATGCAAGGATGTAAATGCATCTTAACTATAAGTCAAAGTATGGTATATTTGTTGGGATCTTTGAAATTAAACCAATGTATAGTTTGATGAGGTCAATTTCTTTATTTATTTTTTTGGGATAGAGGAGTCATTTGTTGTCGCTACCTATTATGTAAATTTTTTGAGCACTTTTATCCTATGAGCCTTCTTATCTTTGTGATTACTATTAAAGTTGTACTTTATGGGATGCTCATTGATTATATGCTTATTTCCAAAAAGATTTCCATATTGCACCACTTATATTTTGTTGTTATTTTCTAATGGCTCTTGAGGGATACTTTATTATGGCCTAGTGATGGTATTTTTCTCAAGTTAGATTCAAGGCTTTGTTTGTCTCTTAATATATTGAATACTATTGATTGTGCTCTTTGTTGGAGTAGACTTTGTTGTTATTTTATTCATTTATCTTTCATAAATCTTTATTTCAATAAATAAATAATGTATATCACCTATTGTTATAAGTGTTGATGTTATGTAAATGGGATTGTAATGTTTTGATTTGATATATTCTAATGATTTTATGTTCTTGATGATTAGTTAATGACCTAAGGTTTGTCTTTAAATACAAGATCTTTTATACTCAATTCAAATTAGTTGTCATGAAGGTCCACAATTAATGGCCA
>VDFB02213004.1:0-10661 GCA_007258455.2 Sequoia sempervirens | reverse complement strand
AAATAAAGTGGATGATGTAAATAAAATATAATAAGGTTAAAATCTATGCTTAATAAAATTATTTTTTTAAGTAAAGGTATAGTGTGATGCTTAAAAATGTAACATGTTGACGAACCCATCAAGATTCAAATCCCTTTTGAACTATTACATCTTTGACTCTCAAGAACATGATTTTGTATCCACCCATCTTTTTTGTGAATAGTATACTTTTATTTCTTAAATTAATAGTATACTAACATACATTCAAACTAAACATTTTAAAATTTATCAAAAAAACAAATAATAATTTAAATAAATATTCAAATTTACTATTCAAATAAAAAATGAATAGTATTCATTTGTCTATATACACCTCCAACATAACTAAAATATTAGTGTGGCTATATACACCTCCTACATAAAAATAGATGTACCTTTCTTTACAAGACCATATGAAGATTATTCCTAGTCATTGTTATGGGAAATAAAAAATATGAACTTTTGACCAAGTGAATGATGGTACAAAATCTTTAAGCTATTCCTTGGAAGGAGACCAAATGAGTGATGATTCCCTTAACAAATATCTTTAGCTTTTACGATGGAGGATTGATTTACAGCTATTATTTAGTTGGAATATCTTTTGCATGCAATTCCCAATTTCCAAAAATAACAAAATCTTTGTTTTGCGTTGGTGTAAGTAAACTTTATTGGCTTTCATTATGACGATTCAAACCTCCTTGAAAAGCATGAGCATTTTGTTAAATGAGTAGTTATTGCCCTAATTTATTTATGGGGTTCATCAATTTCCAATTACAAGGTAAAAAGCAAGTACAAAGGTGGGTGATCACATG
Source organism: Sequoia sempervirens (assembly GCA_007258455.2). Lineage (NCBI taxonomy): Eukaryota > Viridiplantae > Streptophyta > Pinopsida > Cupressales > Cupressaceae > Sequoia > Sequoia sempervirens. The sequence goes on along the minus strand of VDFB02213004.1, from coordinate 9,831 downwards.
CAATGGAAAATATATACAAACGTGGTTCGAACCTCATTCTCATTAATAGTTTGCTTGGCAAATGTGCTTCTCTTTGGCAAAGCTCTAGGTAAATCTTCTAGAACCTATAAAATTGTTGTTTTTGTTTTTGTTTTAAATTGTGATAGGGGTGTCCTTGCGACTCAGTCGAACGGTCCAACAACCCATATCTTGGGTATCTGGGGTGAGCTGAGGTGAGGCTAGCCTGCTACGGGTGGATGCCATAGCCCGCATATAGGCCCACCGGTCAACCATGAGAGCGGGGGGTTGAACCCGAGACCTATGGGGAGCAAACCCACAGCCCAAGCCAACTCTGCTACCCGAGCGAGCTAAAACCTATAAAATTGTTGTTTTTAAAATATGTTTCTATTTGTTTATAATATTTGTCTCTCCAAGATGGTTCTCTTTAACAAGTTTTGCATGTAGATTTATAAAATGTGTTATATAATATATCTAAATTTTGACACCATGGTATGAGATCTAATATTTGTCATATAATAAACTAGCACTTGCATCTAAAAGAGGTTCAAGGATTACGTCCATAGATTTTTCCTTAATAGAAATTGGGTATTATTTGATGTTGGTTTTTTGAGGATTTCACATGATATTTTGGAGGATTTTTAGCTGATTTACTAGTAATTAAAACTTGTTTTTCGACTGCTCGACAATGGTTTAACGGTGAGTAAATCTTGTTTTCAAGCATGAGACAGTTTTACCGATCAATTTTGGACTTGCAAGTCCACAAGGAAAGCCTATCAGCTAATTATATGCATAATCATGTGATGAGATCTAATAGAGTGGATAGAAAATATTAGGTTATGATATTCATAATTATATATGCTATCAAAGTAGAAGACACGAGTATATTGTCATATTATCATTACTATTAGGTGTACATTAGTGGGTCGAAAGAGATACATCATATAGGTCGTTGAAAAATAAACATAGTTGAATCCAAAAGCTTGCATGCAACTTCATGGATTGTGGAAAACTTGTACCAACTATAGATATATCATATTGTCACTACTAGTGGTGTGTTGTGATTTGAACCTCAAATCTCTTACCATTGATCTTATTCTTTTAGCTTTTTTTTTGTTTTTTTTCTTATTTTCCCTTTTGGCTATTGTCATGGTGATGAAGTAAAACCCTTGCAAGAGTGGAAAGGGTTTTGAGAATAAATAATTTTAACTCCAAAAATAATATATTATATCAATCTATCTTTCGTGTGAGCCTCGTGTAATCCCAATACAAGAGTTTCTTAATCAAGTCAATGGTGATGAATCTATGGTCATGTCTTATTGTCCTAGCATTGTAATGCTTCAAAATCATTAAAATTTGTATTTGCTACTATTTTGATTGGTCCTTTATAAGAGGGCAAGGTTTTATATTACTTCTATAATAAAGAATGAGTTAAGGACCTATAGGGAGCTTTCTATCTTTATTTGGGTCTAGAGTACTTCTAATAGTTGAAGTTGAGGGTTGATGGAACATTCCTTAATAGATTTGTGAATGGCTTGTGAAGCGTTGGGAGACTTAATTGGAGGATTAGAAGTCTTGTAGGGGACTAGAGAAACTTTCTAGCTATAGTAGAGCTTTCCTCTTAATGTAAAGTTGATGCAAGTGCAAAAATGTTAACAAGAAGATTCAAGGCACTTAGGCATTATGTGTAAACCATAATCTTATAGAGGCATCTCTTAATGTAAAGTTGATACAAGTGCAAAAATGTTAACAAGAAGTTCCAAGGCACTTAGGCATTATATGTAAACCATAATCTTATAAAGGCATCTAAAAAATTCACTACTTCACTCTTAAGTAATTTTGAAATGTATTCCTCTTAGAAATTACAATTGATGAAAGTTATTTTTAAATAGGGGCATTGGGACAACCTTGCTTTTTAATGTTAATGTGCAATAGCTAATAGATAATTTACCAAGCTCGAGTTTTGAAGCGTCTTTATAATTAAATATTATTTTATATAATTGGCATATAACATATTGGGGGTTCTTTCAATATCTAACTAATTTATATGGTTTTTAATTTGTAAATGCAAAATTTTTGAATGACATCAATTAAATCAAATTTGTTCTTCATATGGTTGTGTGAATGGATAAAATTGTGTGTAATATTTAATATATTTTTAACACATTAATTATCTATCAAATAATATTCCCTTTGAATTCAATATACTATAAACATTTCACATGTTTACCCAATACATTTGTTTAATGGTTTTGTGTAATGACAACAAACCATTACAAGATTGGTCACAAAACTATAATTTTTTGGCTTCTAAATAAGGTGAGGTCCTTTACCCCATGAAGGTATTCATTCATATGCTTTAGTTTTTATTCATTATGTGTTGTTTTTTGTTTGGTGGAACTGTTATGTACTAGAATGTGATCCAAATACTTTTGTTGACTAGGTGTGATTTGTTGAATAGGTTGTTGAAGCATAAAATTTACAACTATTTATATGTCAAATTTGCATAATTAGTTCTTGTTTTATATAAAAATTATGGTTGTGTGTGCTTATTACTTTAAAAAATAATCTATTTGTTAAAAAATAAAATTATTATCATTATTTCCTAGTAAATAATAGGTTATATTCTACATTAGGCTACATATAATGAAATTTATTGAATAGGTTTTGGGGAATAATGCTTGTACAAGCTCTCTCCTTATTAGAGTTGTTTAATTTTTGTAGGTTTAATATAAATTGCATCAATTGGAATTCATTGAATATATTTTTGTGCTTGTAAGCTACTATTTAGTCTTGCCACTTGCTACATTATTATCTAAATATTGGAGGATAACAACACTCTTTCCATATAACAATTACTACACATTATTATACTTTCTTATGTAAAAAACTGGTCACAATTGGCCCCTACTTGTGCACTAAATATATATGTGTGTATGTACACACACATATTTAGTTAGTAGACATGAAAAAGTGGGTCAATCCATTTGTATATATATTGGAAATAAGTACAAAATATGTTTATCTATTATTAATTTGAAAATTGATAGTCAATTCAGAAAGCATGACAATATCTCATATAGGTGTGTGTATATTTCTAGGTATAGACTATATTTCATAGGCTAGTCATTGTTGCTTGAAATTATGTACATATTATATCTTCCTTTATCTCCTCTTATTTCTTTTTCTATCATTATATTGAGAATTGCATACACTACATGCACAATATTCTTGGTCTTTTCTTTTGAATCCCCTCCCATGGTCAAGCTTTATTCATTCAACACATAATTAAAATTATTCAACTCATCATCCACTAAAGCACTTTTACCCACATTTAGAACTCTACTTACTTCCCTTAAAATAACAAGATGTGTTGGGAGAAATCCCCTAATGTCATCCTTCCCTATGCTAATCACCTCCTTTATATAACATTGAGTAGTCATTTAGGGTTTTCAAATCTACAAGGTGGTCAGTATTTAGAATGTAGCCAAATGTAGCATAGGGCTTTATTGCTTGGGTCTAGCATTTTCTAAGGTTCTTTATGCTCATACTCAAACTCAATTTTAACCATGGCATGCTTTTCCCATTCTTCAAAATCTTGTAATTCATCTAAATCAAACTTTGTACAAAACTATTTACAAAAGGACTATCTGAATCAATCTCTAAACTAATAGAAGACTGATACTCATAATCATTTGGTTCTTGTTGTGCACATACGTGTTCTTCAGCAAAGGTAAGTTCATTGTTTTCTTCAATGGTTCCTACTTCAGCCGTCCAATATTTTTCTACAACTACATGAATGTGTTCTTTTATTTCTACAAGAACTGGTTTTGGAGGAATTGGTACTAAAGGCTTAAGGTTCATCATAAAATAATTCTTTTCTTCTTTGGACTATAATCTTTTTCTTTTATTTTTGAGGGATTATTTTCTTTTATTTTTTCTAAGTTGTTATGCTTAGCCTAAGAAACTATTATCTTTTTTATATATGATTTGACCCTATCTATTTTTCTTGAGAAAAAAATAAAGTACCTTAGTATCAGTTACCTCATTTTCCTTTTTCTTCTCATAATTATGTTTATTATCATATATTTGGTTAATATATGATTAAGCTTTGGACTGGCTATTGTATATTGAACTACATGTAGTATTTATTCTTTTTATCTGATGGCTGACAACAAAAGTATCATATAGAATAGAAAATGAAGTTTGTTTGAAATCTTACTAACTCTACTATTTACAGAATTACTAATACTCATATTATTTTTCAAATCAACAACAATGTCATCAATATGTTCTTGGGTAAAAAATTTCCACTGAGCTATCCAATTTATTTGTGCTTCTTGCCAGTTCCCATTATAATAAAGGTATAATGTATAGTCCATATTTTTGTAGCAATCCTAATAGAATGATATTTTAGAAAACTCATGTTGTGATATAAAATTACAAAAATCCCCGTGATTTTCTCTCCCATTTTTGCTTCCAATCTACATTGTTTTAATGTATTTTTGGCAATTTTTGAAAAACATTGACTTGTTTATTGGGATGGTGCAATTCTTGGCATTTATTGCACCATCAATACAAGTTGATGCTTAATTGGGGCACCTAAAGTAACGCCACATATTTAGCCAATATTACTCGGTGTAAAGTCAGCTTTAGCTCCAACTTTAGCTTTGAGTTTAGCTCGTGTTTAGTCACTTAGACACCCATATGTTGAAGAGATTCTATTTATATGTCTCATCGACGATGTAAAACAGTGAAATGTGAACAAGATATGAGCATATCGAGGAGAGAATCACTTATGTCACATCAAAAAGGTATATCTACAAGTGCTCGGTGAAGCACAACTCTTGGATATAACAAAGTAATGTCGAAGAGACATTGAGATATCAATAAGACAAATAAGATTGTCTCATTGACACACTTCAAGTAATGATCGTTAATACAATCGCTATACCAATCGAAGCGGCTGAACATAAGTGAGCGCATACACCACAACCTTGTAGCAAGAAGCCTTGAGCAAGGCGGTAGTGTGGTAAACGTGGCATCATTACAATTTACAACAAATCACATCAGTTGCCAAAATTAAATGCTATTAAATTATTAAGGGTTTCCAAAACTAATATGACTGAATACCACGCCATCCAAAGTAAGTGAGTTTTACCAATATCACACTCAATTGCAGTGCACTAGCGTGGAAGGAGCTAAGGATACAAGAAGAAGTCCTGCAAGCGTGAAATACTTAGGTAAGTGCACAAAAACTCTCTGAAAGAGCTCTATTAATATAAAAAATCTTTCAAGGTTTTGTCATCTGAAGCCATAGTAGAGAAAATTGAAACATGCCTCCTAAAAGAAAACAATTAGAAGTAAAAGAAAGTCAGCCTAAAATTAAAGATGAAGAAATTAAAGTAAAGAAGAGACCACTCCATCAGTCCATATTAGATATACTTCCAAGGTCTACTAAAGAGGGTAATAAGAAGTTTCTCATGGACACCACACAAAATTGTAGGGATGCCCTCATTTCCAAATCTGGATGGGACCTATTTTGGTATTTTTACAGTAAGAGAAATAAGGAGATTCCAATGTCAAATGCTTGGATGTTGGATATAGCAAGGTTGATTGTCCCAAATGTGTTTGTTGATGTAGAATTTATCAAACTGCTAGCCAAACACTATCACCCAACTACCAAAATAGTAAGGTTTCCAAATGACACAGTATTGGTAGAAGTAACCAAAAAAGCCATCATCGAGTGTTTTAGCTTAAACAAGCATGCTCTGACCAAGATAAACTTGCAGAAAAGTGATGAGGATTATGCTAGGTTAAAAAGGACTTATAGAAGTGATGAGGTACCCCTATATATGAAAAGAGGCATTGGTAACAGAACATTCCCCATCTCCACTACCACTACTGAACCATTTAATGTGACAAATTTTTAGTATTACTTTGTGAATACATATTTAGCTCTTTGCCAAGTGTTGGGGATAGATGCTCAAGATAAAATGCCAATAGGCCTAATGATGATGGCCATGAGAATTCAAAACCCTGAAGCTAATATTGAATATGACTTTTCTTCATACCTTGAGAAGGCGTTAGATGATGAATTCTCCCAAGTTATAGAGGATAGAGCAGCGGTTACATTTAGACACTATTCCCTACCGTGTCATCTGATATTGTTACCAAAATAGGGACCATTGGACTAAAATAATGGACTTGGCTATAGTAGATGAGCAAGGGAATCACACACTTGTCTAGAAATGGTGCTATATTTGGGACAGTGGGTGCAAGAATTCAAGCTTTTTTGTATTCTACGAAGAATTTGTACACAAAATCCTTCGAGTTCTTGGGTATGCAATACCAAGATTTCCAACCAAAATGTTGTAACTAGTGAGACCTTTGGCTTTAAGACTAGAGCAGGGTCATACACACAATTTTGGAGATTGGTTCTTCCTCCCGGAAGTTACAATAGTAAGAGTTTATGGATGCCTTGTTGCTCCACATATACTGTCAAAATTTGTGCCCCTCAGATTAGCATTTCTTGAATTTATGTGGCAAATGATGTGGATGGAGAAAGATGTAATGCACAAGCAGAAGAAAGGCACTTTCCTACCAAACCAAACCAAGTGTGAAGATTGGACTATAGGCTCAGACACACTAGAGGAGTTACAATATTATTTGAAGACAAGATATGCATTGAAATCTAGAAAAGAAAGAGCCTTTGACCCTGAAAATCATATGAACAACATAAGGCATAATATTCTTACCAAAATGACAGTGCCACACCAAGTGGATTTTGAAGAAGATGTCATAAGGAACTGCATTACTTATAATGATGTATTTAGTAGAAGGAAAAAATGGGAATATATGAAGAAGGTTGAAGAAAGGACGAAGCGGAGGTCCAAGGATTTCACAGGATACTTTGTTGAGGAAAAGGACCCCATCAAGAGGATATAATTGATAATTGGTAGATTTAAAGACTTGTACATAAAGAAGGAAGCATATCTCGAAGAACATCATAGTGGTGCAACTGCAGAGCATACCCCAGGTGAAACCTCTGAGCCTCACATGGAGCAGTTACCTCCCAAAAGATAGAAGACAGGAAGCATTGAACAGTTAGTACCTTATGAGGATACTAAAGAGGTGGGTGATACTGAGGAAGTGGCTATAGTACTGCAGTCATTGAAAGGTGATATTGAAGTTGATCAGCCCATCCTTGAGACCAGTGCCCATAAACATGAGGAAAGGATGGGTGATGTAGAAAAAAAAAAGTATAGAGGTACATGAAGATGAAAGGGAAATTGCAGCCAGGAGATTCATAGAAGATGATGAATTCATTAAGACTCTTGAGTTTAAGGATTTTTGGATGAAGATGAAGATAAAATAATTTCAAGAGAGGATGGAATCAGCTCAAGTAGGAATTGAAGAATCAAAGAAAAATGAAATGGTAGCACAAACTTTCCAGGAATTAAGAGTTGACAACATTGACATTAGCCCCCATAAGGCTAGAGAAATGGTCTTGAAGAGCAATATGCTCATTTTCCCTAGCTTGGAATTAAAGAAAATGTTTCTGCTTGATCAAGTGTAGGTTCAGGAAGATCCAACGCTAGTTGCAGAATTTGACTTCGATGAAGGTGTGTGGAATTGGGTATAACCCAAAGATTGAAACCCTTGCCATATGGATCAAATAGAAAAATACATAGAAGCCAAAATTATTGGATGTAATTCAAGGGATGAAAGGGGCAGCAATGGTAAGGACAATACAAGATACCACCCCTTTGGAGGTAGCCACAATGACCATGCATTCGACCATGTTCACTCGAGCAATTGTTAAGGGATTAGAAGACAGATTGAAGGAGTATGAAAAGGAATAAAGGTTCCTAAATGATGAAGTTAATAAACTATTCATTGAGAATGTCAAATTGAAAGAATAATTAAGAGGAGCAGGACCCTCACAAAGCAAGGAGATGGTGTTATATAGGCCTCCTATTCCTCCAATGGATATTGTGAAGAATATTTCTACAAAACAGGTAAAAACTCTAGAGAAGGAAGTGTATGATGTAAATAAGGCCAACAATCAAACCCAAGATGAAGTGAAAAGACAAATTTGTGAAGTTATGGAAAAGATTCTTGAGCACAGGATAAAATTAGTTATGGATAAGCTGGAGAATTTACATGATAGTTATAAAACACTTCAATGGGAAATGGATCAAATAAAGACACATATGCTTGTATTAGATCCTTTGTTCAAAAGGTGGTAGCCTATTCACCACACTTTGGCTAAGTTATGCAAATTTCTACAAAGAAGTCCTGATATACCCACAACATTAAAGCCAACTGAACAAACTGTGAAGATGATTATTGATGAATTTCAGTATGTACAAGGGTTTGATAAAAATATTGTAACACAAATGGATTTATTCCATACCTGCAAATAGTGGTATATACCTGAAATCGTGAGAGATGGTGATCGGTTGGAGGACTTGGATAAGTGGAAGAAAGAATTCAGTCAAGTTGTTCATAAGTGTGTAACTCATATATAGGAGGAGGATGATACCAATCTTCCCAGGCTAAATCAGATCATGGATGGGTTGACTGTTCTTGATGTAAGATGCTTAAAGTTTGTCAATGATACAAAGGCATTAATATATAGTTGATGGAAAACTCATCTTGCAAACATGCAAAAGATCCAAGAATATAAGTGGCCATTAGATTTTACGGTGTATCAGTTGGAGGAAAAGTATTTGGTTTTAGAAGAATAGGACATTGAGGTGAGAGCATTTGGAAGTTCATCATGGAGAGGAAGACTTTTCCAGATCAATGATCACGGGTCTTCTATGTTGAATAATGGAACCATATGTCAAAATGTCTTAAGTCTTGTTATTTCCTTAATTATGCTAATTAAATAGTTGTTAGTAAAAGAAGTAGTTATGAAATGTCATTTATTTTTGTAAAAGGCATGTAGCTTGTTGCTTCCTATATAAATAGGAAACCAAGGCCTAGTTTTAAATTATCATCATCATATATCATTTCCATTTTGAAGACTTATGTTATTAATATATATCAATTGAAGCAATATAATGGAGAACATCTTATTATTAGAGATTCTCCATGACTGTGTTATCATTTTGTATTTTTTCTTATGTTTTCCATACTTATTTCTTCTTATATTTGAATGAATATCAATTATTGAGCCTCAATACTATGCTTATGTGAATGAATATGCTGATACAATAAAGCATTTATTGTGGATGTTGGTAGAGCTGCTAAAAAAATTGAAAATTTGAGCTTATTTTGCCTTGTTACATGTTCAACATAAAAATGGAAACTATTTAAAAATAATAAAGTTAACAAAGTTTCTTATTTAAATAATTGTGAGTTATATGCATTAATATTTTATTAACTTTTGTGTCTTCACAAACATATGTTGATACAAAATGAATGGAAGAAGCATCCAAGTAATCCTAATTTTTTCTGCCAACAATTCATACCAAAGATTGAACAATTTAAGGATATTGCAATAGGTATTAATTAAGGATATGATGATGATGATATATTCTTGTACTTGTATATTCTATGAAACATTCCTTATTTTCTATGAAACAGTGTATATATTCTTGTACTTGTAAATATTTTTTTATTGTTATGTCTATTAAATAAAATAGAGTTTGAATAAAAAATTCTTCACCCTTTTTGTAAGTGAGTATGTGAATTATTGTTTAAGGAAAAATCTTACAGTGTTTACATTTTCAATTTAGTAGTTTCAAATCTTCATTTTCTATGTATATAAAATTGTATGTGCTCTTTATCTCAAATGACATAAAACAGTAATATCATGAGAAT
>VDFB02213000.1:0-18017 GCA_007258455.2 Sequoia sempervirens | reverse complement strand
CATGAAATGAGCCAAATTAAGATAGATTTAGTGAAATGCTTGTTACATGAACTCAACCAACTAATACAAATAGGTAATGGCAGCAAACAAAAGCTTAAAAACAAGGTTTTTAGTGCTATAAAAGGCATTTTCAAGGGTGAAAAGGGAATAAGTCACCCAAGGTGGTGAATTAGTCCCAGAAGGGATCTTTTAAAAAAAAAAAATTATATTTTTTGATTGATTTTGAGTATTTGTGTGCTCTATGATGTAGACCTAAGATGCTAATGCATAATTTCAGAAAGTTTCAATGGTTTGAGATGCAAAAATGCAACCTATATGCACTTTTTCTGATGCAAAATTTGAAACCATAGAATGCATATTGAACAATGCAAAATGCAATGCAATGTTAATGTAATCTAGTCATAGGATTGAAATGCACTCCAAATTAGAAATATGATGCTCTAAATGTAAGTTCACTAAAATGTGTACAAAGATTTTGGCACCCAATGGCTTTCTTACACTTCTAGGGTTTTTCACCTAAAAGGAGAAAGATGGGCCAAAATGGGCAATGTAGACACTCAAACTCAATGCAGAAATGAATGAAGTATGCCTAAATACAATGTCCTAATGCAATAAATTGATAAAGAAAGGTGATTATTAATGAAAAACCTAAGAAATATAAGTTGTTTGAAAACACACTATGATATGTGGAATGATAGATTAAATGCAATAAAGAATAAGATAAAGATGCTAAATAGAAATTGTGCACCTAGGAACTAATGAAGGATAGAATGAACAATGTGAATGCCTCTGAAATTTTAGAAAATCTAATTTTTCAGGCCAATTGGGACACTTATGCCAAGTTGGGCGACTTAGTCCTAGATCTAGGAAAGTGATCTGAATCTTGTTTTTGCCAAATGGGTATCCAGATCTACAAAATTTTTGGACAGACAAGTGTAATGGGACTAAGTCACCACTATTGGTGACTTAGTCCATTTTGGCTTTTTGAGAAATCAGAAAGTGGAAACGGAAGCTCTCAGTCTGCTCTTTTTGTTCCTCTAGGTGTCTGGTTCTGAAACTACCAAATCTGGGCCTGAAAGTGACTTTTTGACCTTGCCAAAAGGGAAATGACTCCAACAAGTTTGAAACCTATTCTTCAATAATTTCCAAGCCATCCAAGCACTTAAATCTGCAATCTCACAAAGGAAGAGAAATAAAATGTTGATTATTAGGGATTAGGGGTTTGCCTTGGTCAAACCTCATTTAGGTAATTAAACCAAAATGATTAAATGAGATAATAAAGCATGAAACATGAAACAATGCAATTATAGACTTTCCATGATGAAGGATCTTGAATTGTTGCAACAATGGATGAAGAATCTTTCTCTTGAATGCCTTTAAATTGAGCTTGAATGCTATATTGATGACTTAAAATGCTAAAACCCTAGCTTGCTTGACTTGAGATGGTTAATGAATGATGAATGAATAATGAATGGTGATTGAATTATGAATTAGGGTTAAAGGTCTCCTTTATAGAGGAGAGTTAAGTGAATGGCTAGAATAAGGATCATGATTAAGGGCCAAGATTAAATTGTAGAAAATAATTTTAACTGGCGGGTGGAGGTTAATTGAGAGTAAAGAAAGACATGGATAAGATAAAAGACTTGGAGATAGAAGATAAGATTGGCATGTAAAAGAGGTGATAGGAGAAATTCACAATAAAGATTATTTAATTTAGGTGGCTTATATAGAGAAATAAATAAAAATATTAATTTTGTATTTATTTTAGAAAGGAGAACAATGAATGAGATAATTAAATAAATCTTTCTAAAAAATACTCATTTAATTTTAGAGGAAAGGTGGAGTATTAAACATTAAAAAAATTATTTAATGGAGAGGGGAAGGATAATTAAATAATTAAATTAATTATTTTAATTAGGAGATAGGATAAATAATTAAATAACATTTATTTAATTATAGAGAGAAAAGGATAATGAATAAATAAATAATTGAAATAATTATTTAATGATAGAAGAAGAGGGAAAAGCTAACTTTTGAATTAAAATAATATTAGACTTAAATGCTCAATAAAAGTCAAGAAAAGTGTGAAAGTAATTTATAATTCCTTACAACACCTTTACAATACATGCGTTTTATTCAATTTGCAAGGGTCCAAGACCTAATGTGGATGTGTAAAACACCTCACAACACTAAATCAACACTTTAATAAGTCTAATTTGTCGTGAATTACTCCCATATCAAGCAAGCAAAAAGGGATAATTTTTTTGTGTCCACAATTAGGTTATTGTAGTTGATTATAATATGATAAAGGTAGACTTGGGACCCCGAAGTAGAGATGACGATGTCCATAACTTCCAAGTAACCACCACAAAATTAGTGGAGAGAACTGAGAAGGATAAGAAAGATAAATATGAATTAAAGAAGGAAATAGAGCTACTCTCCAATTTCCTAAAGTCATTAATATATCATTCTCCTCAACTTGTGAGTTAGGAAAGTTCTTCTTTTGACCCTAATTCTATAGCTAGAAAAGAAATGGTTAGCAAAGTACAAACGTATAGTTAATATGGTTGAATTACTCAAGAGAGGGTAATATATTTGAAAGACAAAAGCCCCTTTTATTGAGAAGATGAAGAAAGTTCATGATGAGCTAACTCTAGTGAAAAATGCTATCAAAATTGAGATAGCAAATTGTAAATAGTAATAATATCTTTGGTTGTATGCAGATAAAGATCTCAAAGATGTTTTGGAAATGGGTTTAGATAAAGATGTAGCAAAAAGAATTATCCCTTCTATAGAAGATCCAAGGTTCATAATATGGAGAAAAAGCATTGAGTGGAAATTTTCTTTCCTAAATCAAAATATTAAGAATAAAATAAGTTGTTAAATGAGTGCAACCATATAAATTTTGATCTTGTAAAAGAGTTCTTAGATCTCAGTTGCCAACTTAAGAAGAGTGGCAATGATGGTGTGGCTACAATGGATGAATTGAAGGAAGGATTTCAAAAGGTGGTTGATACATTATCTAGATAACAAGCCTTTAATAAGGAGAATTTGAAGAAATTAGCTAGGATTGACTCCACATTATCTTGGTATAAAAAATTTCTAGATAGCCTCACCACCAAAATTGACACCATTCATGGCAATAAAGCTCTCTAGAAACTCCAAACCAAAAATGTTACAATTCTTCAACACATTAAGATTTCATCTATCACTTAGGAACTTAGGAACTATAGAGCATGTGTGGTGCCTAGTTAGTAGGACCCACCAACAAAGGAAGTGAACACGGGCTCATAAAATCAACCACCTCAACAGTAGTTGTGCTTTTATTGGAATGATCAAATTTTTAAAGTCTTAATGAATTAAATTTTAATTCTATGATTCTTTTAAATAATTAGTTTTCAAGACTCTTAGCCAATTACACTTTGAAAAGCTCTAAATATGTAATTAAATGACATTTGAAGGGTTTGAAATTTTGATCCCCATTACATTGTAGTGTAAGAGTGAGACTCAATCAAAAAAGAATAAATTAAAAATTGGTTTGTCCCATAAGGAGTTCTTTTGTCTGTGAGCATTTAAAATTGAATGTGATGTTTAGTATTTATTTCTAAGTCTATGAGCTTGGGAAAATTTTGAATATTGTTTTTCTTTATAAATGCGATAGTCAACTATTTAATATTAATTTCCCTTTGAGATGTAGTGGAATTTAAATTTGAAGATTTATCTATCTATCATTGGTGTTTTCAATCTTTATGTTGAAGTCCAAGTGGTATTTGTTTTTAAAAAATTATTTTTCATTATAGCCTATGTGATAAAGTTGATATTTTAAAAATCTAATTTTTGTTTCGAATCCTCAATCTCATTTGCATTATGGCCATGGAAAAATACTAGTTTTCCTTTACTAATTTATGGTTAAAAGTATACCCCACTTTTAAATTTCAAAATGCAAAATTTTGATCATAAGAGGGGGTTGTACCTTGTTTAAAATTATGAGGGAAGGTAATTAATAATTTACCCATCTATTTGTGTAGACACTAAAAATATCTTGATCGACATCACACACTTGATTCACTAACACTGATTCTTCCTTAATTAAATAATCTTTATTTAATTAATTCATCAAAATTCCTCCTTTAATTAAATAAATCAACTTTATTTAATTAAATCCTAATGTGCTCTCTTTAATTAAATAAATCAACTTTATTTAATTAAATCCTAATGTTCTTCATTTAATTGAATAAATCAAATTTATTTAATTAAATTGCTAATTTTCCAATATCCTCTCATTTGATTTAAATAAACTCAAGCATTTAAATTAAATGTCACAATCAAAATAATTTCATCTAAGTCAATTAATCCTAAATTAATTAACTCCTAACACTAATCCTCCATTCCTCTAGCTTTTGCAAGTTGCACATGTAAATCAATTTATTTGATTTACTAATTCCCCCTATTTTCATTCAAATTTGGCATATTCTTGGAATATTCCACTTATTTGAATTCTCCCTCCCAAAGAATTTTGTCCCCAACTTTGCATTGTGGGCTCTTATTGTTCTCTCCTTTGAGCTACATTGGCATTAAAAGCACTTACAATTCTCCTCTTACACAAGACACTCTTCAAATCTAAATTTCACTTACATGTGATTTAATATGCACATTGTTCAAATGTGCTCCACTCTTACTCTCATTATCATGTTGACAAGTGGCACAATGTCATTGGTCCAATATTTAATCCCACATTCTCCCCATTCTTCAATCTTCAATCCTTCTTCATTATAAATAGAGACCTTCTCTATTGATTTAGGATCCACAAGTTCACCCACAATCATCTTGATTTTGATACATAGGTTGACACAAGTTTATGCAAGTTTATTATCCACGAGTTTATCCACACTTTCATCCAAGTTAGCATAGAATTTATCATCCATAGCTAGGTTATTGGCATTTTGCATCAATAATCACACATCTATCATCAAGCTTATCAAGGAATTGGAAAAAGACATCTTTCTACATCAAAGAAGCACCAATTCCCCCAAGGGATGTTGGTTTGAGCATTTAGAATAGAATTTCATTAGTAGTTTATTTGATTACTTTACTTTGATTTCATGTTCTTGTGTTTGAATGAATTTCATGGGGAATGCTTGTTTACACTTGTTAAAGGACTAATGTTTGCTTTTTTTTCCATGTTTGAGCAGGTCTAGGAAAAACATTCTACATATGGTGCTAAATCACACAATCACCGTGTATTGGCAATCGCAGATCTCGCTATACATCTCTTGTAAGGTCATGGTTGCCTGCTTAGTTGAAGGTGAAAAGAGGGAGGCCTTGTTGGTGCCATCACCTACACAACACGCCCATCATCGCCAGTGGGTCCGTATAACATACATAGGCTACATACCAGAGACCGATCTCCCCCAGATTCTCCTATTGTAACTCTGATAAATTTCCCAATCTGTGCAGGACTGAGGGTCGATGCTCACTTGAATGCATAGGTTGGATCACCTCCTGCAACCATAAATCCATGACGCCACCCTAAAATGATCCTCAATTCCCGCTTGAGTTTTCGGAGCACTAGAAACTACTCTAATGTATCATAATTTGCAAAAGCGTTACCATTTGTAAAACTCCAAACATCGATGCTTGACTCTTTGAAAATGCTAAATCGACCTCAGCATTGCCATTCAAACATGTGTCACCCTTTGACTCATGTTCCCTAATCTCAATTAAGCAGCATCATTTTTCGCAAAAGTGTCACTATTTGGAAATTTGGGCTTCATAAAGCCAAATCGATCTCAGGTTGCAATTCCCCATACAAGCGGTGCTATTTTAGCCTAACGCTAGTTGATTTCACTTCATGGTCGCTTAAATAGGTGATGTTGGGACTTTGACTCTTTTTGAAAGTGTAATAAATTTACCCAAAAAACAAATTTCAAAGTTGGGTTTGGGTAACTTATCGGGTGGTCCTACACTGGAAGTCTCTAGTGCAATACAGACTCACTAAAATGTGTTGTAGCACTCCATTGTGCCTTTCCGTGAGGGAGGGTCGAGTTCAAAGATTGGAACTTTCTAAAGGTGAATGCAAAATGAATGGAAAGTGGCTCCTGGTCTAAACCTATTGAAGTGGCATGAAAATTTGGCTTTTTGCCCTAATTTAGTCATTAAACTAGGGTTTCAAACCTCGCACTCATTTTTTCCTAACTGATGTCTTATTTTGCATACTTTTTGCCTTTTGGGTATATTTTTAGCATCTTAGGGTCTTTCTAGACTTATCGGGTAGGCTTGTCATCTTTTATGAGAAATCAACCAAAAATCCACCTTTTCATCTAATCTCAATGGGACAATATATCAGCATAGTTCTTCTGCTAGAAGTAAATAAAGGGGCATCCAAAAGAATAATTTTTTTGAATTTTGATCTCATTGCCAAGTTACCTTTCGAACCTTCAACAAGTACATTGCTTCAAAGAAAAACAGACACTCAAAACATCCTGACGATATCATGCACTCATCACAACACATCATTCTTCCCTTTAATCATTTCCTTCTTACTAACCAATGAATTGAATAATCTTTATTTAATTAATTCATCAAAATTCCTCCTTTTAATTAAATCAATTTTTATTTAATTAAATCCTAATGTATTTTTAATTAAATAAATCAACTTTATTTAATTAAATCCTAATGTTCTTCATTTAATTGAATAAATCAAATTTATTTAATTAAATTGCTAATTTTCCAATATCCTCTCATTTGATTTAAATAAACTCAAGCATTTAAATTAAATGTCACAATCAAAATAATTTCATCTAAGTCAATTAATCCTAAATTAATTAACTCCTAACACTAATCCTCCATTCCTCTAGCTTTTGCAAGTTGCACATGTAAATCAATTTATTTGATTTACTAATTCCCCCTATTTTCATTCAAATTTGGCATATTCTTGGAATATTCCACTTATTTGAATTCTCCCTCCCAAAGGACTTTTGTCCCCCAACTTGGCATTAAAGGCTCTTACATGTTCTCTCCTTGAGCCACCTTGGCATTAAAAGCACTTACACCTCCTCTTACACAAGACACCTCTTCAAATTCAAATTTCACCTACATGCATTTAACATGCACATTGTTCAAAATGTGCTCCACTGTCCTTCATTAGCATGTTGACAAGTGGCACAATGCCATTGGTCCAATCTTTAATCCCACATTCTCCCCATTCTTCAGTATTCAATCCTTCTTCATTATAAATAGAGGCATTCTCTATTGATTTAGGATCCACAAGTTCATTCACAATCATCTAGATTTTGGTACACATGTTGACACATGTTTATGCAAGTTTATTATCCACAAGTTTATCCACACTTTCATCCAAGTTAGCATAGAATTTATCATCCATAGCTAGGTTATTGACATTTTGCATCAAGAATCACACATCTCTCATCAAGGTTATCAAGGAATTGGGAAACGACTTCTTTCCACATCAAAGAAGCACCAATTCCCCCATGGGATGTTGGTTTGAGCATTTAGAATAGAATTTCATTAGTATTTTATTTGATTACTTTACTTTGACTTCATGTTCTTGTGTTTGAATGAATTTCATGGTGAATACTTATTTACACTTGTTTAAGGACTAATGTTTGCTTGTTTGTCCATGTTTGAGCAGGTCTAGGCAAAGCATTCTATAGTTTGTTACACATTTATCTTTATTTCTAGGCATAACTGAGTCATTTTGTTTAATTATTTGGGAAGACAAATTTATTAACCAATAGAGATGACATAGGTTGTAGAAGTCCATAGGTTACTAGATTGATCATATGGATTATAAAACAATATGGTGTATTAGATAAATCCCATGATGCTTGATTTTTTCCTAAAGCACATAAATTCAACTTGCAATCATTTTAAAGAATACACATAACACAAAACATATAAATTATTATTTTTAATTAAAATAACTAAAATTTATATAAAATTAATATATATTCTTCATCATAATTTTCAAAAAAAATATACAATATATTATTATTAGAATTATCAATTTTCAATTAATTGTAATTTCTAAATTAATTTATCACTTTATATAAAAAAAAACTAGATTTACTACACACAAACATGCACCTTACCAAAAGTCTTCACATCTTTTTCACTAGGCATTTTTGTGAGCCTTATTTTCTACACCCATTTATTTAATATAATGAAACTAACCCAAGAAGATAATGAAATAACCATCCGATTTTGTACATAGTCATGTACCAAAATGATGGTCCAAATTTTCAGCAAAATATTAAAATGCTTTAAGATTATAATGCCAATGAAATAAAATGCAACTAAAAGAACTTAATGCTTTTATTGTCAATCATATGTTTTCTTGAAAATACTAGAAAATACATTTAATTTGGTTTCCTACAATTCTTTCGGATCTGGCCATTTGTACCAGTGAGAGGATTGATTTTTCCCATCTTCATCATCGCATTTGCAAAATCTACGAAGAACTGAGTTTGATTCATAGAATATACTATGACTTGAGAATCAGTAGATACTCCATTAAATAGCTGTTGATCAGAGTGAAAAAGTCCTTTCTTGTTTATCAGATTTTTATAATAGTTATTGTCAAAGATAGTGGGAGTTTGAAGATCTAGGTTAGAAAGATTGAAATCTCCAATGCCACGAGTACTTGGGCAGACAGCCTTGAGTGAAGCTGCAAATGCACCGTCTATGTTGGTGTCATTGTAAATGCGAGCTCTGAACGTTTTGCATTGGGCTCGACCGATTGTATGAGCACCTAAACACCATTAAACATTGAATGTTTTATTTTAATCTTATAAAAAATTATAATACATTCATATTCAATATGTAAAATTCTAATTTACCTCAGAAAAATTTATAAAATATTCATACTCAATATGTAAAATTCTAGTTTACCTGATAATGCAACCATGTCTTTAGTGGAAAAACCCTTGGCACTAAAAAATGAAATCAATGATGTCAGATTGGAAGAAGAGGGTGGCAGTTGTGTGTTTGCGGTGTTTAGACTCGCATTTGTGGAGTCTCTCCGTCCTAGCATCACTTTCCATGTTGGTCCTCCCATCTGCAAACCAGAAACACAAATTTTCAAGCTTCGACACTAGAGAGAGAGTGTTTATAATATTAGGGTTTGAGTGTTTTGAATTTGATTGCGTAAATTTTTTCTATTAAGATTTTCAATCACATTTCATCATTTATTTTTTCTTACTTTCTACATCTTGATGATGGATAGTGTGATATGAAACGTTGATGAAAAATTGTTTATACAATCAAATCCAAAAACAGTAAAGATATAGTATTATTTTTTACAAAAATTGTACCTATAAATAATACTTTTGAAAGCAGTCAATACCAATCTACTTATTATCTTATTCAAACTCAAAAAGTGATAATAATAGACTTATCTTCAAGACAATTAAAATGTCATAAATAAAATATCAGTAACAAATACACTAAATAATATGATAATCACTTTAATTGATAACTACATTACTAAATATGATATTTATAAATAAAAGAATTTAGAAATTCAACTATGACGTGTTCATTCTTTATGCTAAGAGCATAACTATATTAACAAGTACATAACTACGGTAATTTTAAATCAAATATTTCTGTTGAAAGTATAACTATGTTAATAAATACAATCAAAGCTTATGTTAAAAGTATAGCTATGTTAATAAGTACATGTTAATAGAGTACATGTTAGTAGTTCTTTTTTAAAGATTGTTGTAATAGTTATTTCTGCTATATACCGGACAGAAGTCTTTCAATTTACTTTAATGAATGTTAATTGTATTGATCTTTTCCTCTTCCTTGTGCAGTTCCTTTTGAACTGCATTATTCTTTTAATAATAAAAAAAGTACATAAGCATGATGTTTTAAAATCAAAAGCTTATAAACTCACCCATGACATGTTCGTTATCTATGTTAAGAGTATAACTAATTAATAAGTACGATGTTTTTAAACAGGGAACTTAAGAAGCCACGTGCCGGTACAGTGATATAAAACATTACTTTTACGTCCTTTAAGAAAATTGTGCCATAGGCTTGATGAATTAAAGCAATGATTATTTATTATATTATATATGCCAATAATGATATGCGAAGAAGCAGAGAAGATTGTTTACTTGGACGACAGAATCCCGAGCAGCAATGGCCACAATGTCTGCACAGGACACAACTCCACTACAGACTGCCTCCACTTGAGCTTTGATGGTGTCGATAAGGTCGAAACCTCTTACAGAATTGTTAGCATTGGGAGCAGCAGTCTTCTCTCCTATTATTGTCGGCGAGTCGTCCAACAGTACAGACCCATCACACCCCTGAAAACCCATTTCATCATCTCGACAAAAAAGAGTCCAGATCAAACCAAGTACGAAACCAATGCACCAAACAATGCAAAACACAAGAAAAAAACATTACATGAACGAAACAATCGTGAAAGTAAAGTTGAAGCAGCGCAGCAGCATTCCGTTCGTCCTTGTTGATTAACTGTTTTACCGCAGCCTTCACTGTCGACAATGCCGTTGGACATGCTCTAGCATAAAATCTGGACCTGAGATGCCCATTAGCCTCAGTCGAACACAACATCATCAAGGCCAAGCAAACAATGAAACTACGCGTCGTCATGTTACTCAGAACTAGTTATCGCTATACGATAGCTCTTAGAAGAAAAGAGAAAGAAGACAATTCGGAATGGAAAACTATAGAACAAAACTGCTTTTTTATAGTCGTTGAGAGAAGGATTCAGTAAGCATACGTTAATGGCATTGAAGTTCAGAAAGTTTCACGCTGATGTGATTGACAATAAGTAAATGCTTTGAATCATTCTCCCGCTTTCACTTCATACAACAATTCCTTCATATTTCTCCCCTGTCGCCCACCCCTGTAAACCAGATAGTCAGACCAAAACTTTCTAGATTTAAAATGTGTCTTTCCTGTATTTTCCCTTGCCTCGGTGACTACTTTCATTCTAAATTCCATAGACTATAATAGGCTGACAGGCCATACCATCTAAAGCCTTTGTTAATCATGTGTACATGTGCTTCTGTTCTCCGATTGAGCAGGGCTCATTAATTTACTGCCAAAAATTATTGTATCCGTTTGACACAGTCCAAAGAATCACGTGTTTCCATAAAGTAATTGTGATTTGAAAGTATACTCATTAAAGCAGTTCAAAAGTTGTGAGTATCCATATTTTACTACATTCTGCCGTATTGCACTGAACCTTGGTACTTATGTCTAACGTGACAGATTCTTACTTTCACAGATTGCTAGGGCATTTAATTAAATCATAATTGCTTCTTCTGATTAACTATTTTAATTAAAGAAACACTCCCAATTGAATATCATGAACGTTTCTGTAATTTTAAGCAGCTGGGCCCAAATATTGCATTGGAATAACTCTCTTTAAGGCTAAAGAGAACTTGCTGAACGTTTGTGGCCCCACCGCTTTTTTCTCTATCTTTATCTCTTTTAGAAAGATTTGGTGATCATACTACACGAATCCTTTCTAAAATAGGCAGCTTCCTTTGCTCTGGCCAAGTATACGATGAGGTATAATTTAATTTTGTATTTTTAGCTGTTCTTTTCTTTCTGTATTTAATTTGAAGGGATCCTTATTAAGCCAACCCAAATTTTATAAATGATTCTTTGTGTTTTTTTATTTATTTTTAAATAAGTTGAATATTTATTCTATTTGATAATTTATGATATGCAAAGGATTGATAAATTATAGATGTTTTGAGTTTTACGTTTTATTTGTGATAAAAAATGTTATCACTATTTTTTGAGTAGATACTATATATATATATATAAGTACACATGATAAACTTGACAAAGGCAAGGTTCATCATTAGACCATGGTAGCTAAGAGACCAATTCTTAATGGAGAGTAATCCTTGAGGTTCTTATTTGACTATAAATCTACCCCATGCACATGAAGTTTCTAAAGTTTTGTCACTAACATCCAAAATATAGAATTGTAGACTAAAAGCCTGGGAACCTCCTTTGAGCATATAACAAAAGACTTGCACTACAACTAAAGATGAAAATAGATTTATATCCTTCATGTAGTCCCCTTAACCTTGCTTAAATTTTCATAATTAGTAACCCAAACTTGTAATCCTTTGAATGTTTATTAATTTCAAGCTTGCATGAAATCTAATAAGTATTATAACACATAATTATGAGAGTGAGAAAGACATGGCATATTCTAAACTACTAGGAAGAACATGTGGATTTGTTTTAATAGAAAGATTGATTATCAAGCCAACAAGGTTGGAGCCTATATAGTAGGAAACTTAGCCAAGCCAAGAGAAGGATGCAAACATTTGCATAAGCCAAAATGAGAACCACATTACACCTTTTCATCTCAATGTAATGCATAAATCCATAGTACCACAAAATTACTCCAAATCCATTTAGGAAGAACTTATTACAAAATATTTAGAATTAATTATATTGTTTCTACACTAAAAAATTCCAAAGATAATATTATGCTCGTGTAAGAAGATGAGAAACCCCAAATCACACTCATGATTTCTTAAAACGTCTTACTGCACAAAGGGGACACCTAGGCTATGATGAGTATACCACTTAACTATGTCTTCTCCAAGTTTACATACAAATGAATAATCATATAAGAAAATGAGACATACAAGGTTTGATCCCCTAGAACTATCTTTGAGTGTACAACTATACAAGAAATGGTCCAATGAGCAACTTGCAAAACATTAGATAAATATGTATTTATATAATTACACAACTTTCCCCAACTCACTAATATAGCACTTCTCATGAATCAATTGAGGAAAATATCATATCATATATTCTATTATTTTACCACCTCAATCATGTATCCAAATTAGATAAAATTACATTTTCATGTATATGCAATGAAATTCATTGTTGGACTTAAACTCTATAACAAAATAAGGAGTGAATATTTCATTCAACACACAATTTCTTAGAAACCAATTAACTATCACATTGGGATCTAGTTTTCAATTGATTTTGGAATGATAACCTATGGCCAAGAGATTTGACTTGGATCAAGAACAACACATGATATTGAGATCTATCATAAGCTTATTTAAATGCTTGAAACTTCCTCTAGAATCAACGAGTTAGTGAATACCAATTTTCCATCCACATGTTAACACTCCATTTTGATCACCATCAAGCCTTGCATCCATAACCATATTCTCTAAAAAATATTTGATCATGGAGTAAATAAACATGTTATATGCTAGGATTCATTACTACAAAAATATTAAATTTAATTAGAATAATAATTATTCAAGTTTTCAACTATCATCATTAAAACTATTACTCAAACATCAATTATAATTTTAAAAATAATGATAATTAATGTGATAAAACCTTTTATATGTTTCACATACTTGCTAACAAAGTTGAACATAGGTTTCAATGAGAACATAATTGCTATTGAATTCATTGTTACTATTGAGGTTTCCTCGAGCAAGTATTGATGAAGATACCTAGGAAGATGAAGATTATAAATAAAAATAAATAAATAACCATTTTGTAGCATCGTAAATTATCACCCCTAACAATTTCACAATATGTTTAGTTGCCCCCTATATGCTTGCACCTAATTATGTTTTTAATTTGTTAGTTTTGTGGTCATTTTTGGGAAATCAAAGTAAAGTTAGTAATTAATATTTAATATTCATTTAACAATAGGAAAAGCCCCCAAATAGGTCTAGAGTAGGCCGCCTTTTCCCTTGTCCAACCTATTTTGGCATAATTTCGAATATGTTATTATCAATATTTTAACATTTATAAATTTAAATTTATTTATCAACTTTTGACAATTAATTTTATGGGAAATAAAGATATCCATATAAATATAAGTATTTTTCACCATTTGAAATTAGAATGCAATTTAAATATCAATTGAGCATCCTAAAAACAAGTCAAGAAAATTCAAGGGTAGAATACGCAACAATTTATAGCACTTTCATCAATCAATATCATGTTTGTAATGCACTAGAAAGAAGGAAGCAAAATGAATAAGGAGCTATTATGCTCATTCATGCCCTTATTATGAAGATGTATGAGTTATCCTCTAGATGCTAGCTACAATACAATCTATTGTGTTTTGTGGACTAACATATTGTAGGTCTTCAAGCCATTAAAGAATCCATCAAACAATGTTTGGTGGCGACACATGGTG
This sequence comes from Sequoia sempervirens, assembly GCA_007258455.2. Classification (NCBI taxonomy): domain Eukaryota; kingdom Viridiplantae; phylum Streptophyta; class Pinopsida; order Cupressales; family Cupressaceae; genus Sequoia; species Sequoia sempervirens. Next base: position 3,802 of record VDFB02213000.1, on the reverse strand, counting down.
TGGACATCACTTCAATACATATTTCATACAAAGGTAGCATTATCATTTATCATTTATTGTTCCAATCAATTATTATTTTGGCCTTTTCCCAACCTAGGGCATGCCCTCTTGATCATAATCATTCGTTGTATGTGGAGGTGGAAACATAAAAAAATGGGGTTTGACTTAGACAAACCCCTATACAAAAAAAAAAAAATCCCCTCTTTTCATGTGTGTAGGTCAGATAAAAAAGTTTCATCAAGAGTAGGTTACACGAAACATAGAGTAGATTGTAAACTACTACTTAGAGATTTTTATCCCAAAAAAGTAGCATCTCTTGTCAAGGGTGGTACCGCTCTTGACCCTCAAATTTAGGCCCAATTTTTAATAGTAAGTTCCTCTTTGCGTCTCCTTTATAGATATATAATTGTTCTCATAGAGTGATTCCACAATAGTGGGTTACACTTTTTGGCCAAACTTGACATTGAACTAATTTTTTAACTAATCTTCAAAACACCTATAGTTACTAAACCATGAGGAATTTGAAGATGATGCAAATTAGTGATTTGTAACATTTTGTTTGTAGATTCTAAATATTTGTTTTTAAAATTGTTGGAATAAAACTGCATTTCTTTTTCCATCTCCTTTGATAATTATTTTTTAACAGTAAACACCATTTTTAAAGAGTGATGCATATTGTATAACACATAATTTTTCAATGAAGGATAAAATTCTATTTTTTTCAAATTTAGATTTGTAACTACAATATATAGCTACTTCATTTGGTTTCATAGTGTTTATTGGATTATTTTTCATTAATTTTTGAAGTCAAATCAATTACAATTTAGACATAGGTTTACTATATAACACATAACTTTTTGTATGTATTGAAATTCAATTATTTTTGTTGGATCAAGGACATCAATACTAAGAGCATAGATATTTTTTAGATTTTTTTGGTAATCTACTATTTTTCCACATGTGCATAACAGAGAGCTTGATTTTTGGTGAAGAACCTGCATTCACAAGAAATACAAAGTAAATATAATAATCAAATTAAATATATTTAAAATTATAATTAACTGGTTTACAATTTTTGGCCAAACTAGAAATTGAACTAATTTTTTCTAACTAAATCTTCACTTTCAGACACCTATAGCGGCTAAACCATGAGGAATTTGAAGATGATGCAAACTAGTGATTTGTGATATTTTTTCTATAGATTCTAAATATATTTTTTCAATTTTTGGAATCGTTACTTCTTTTTCCATCCGCTTCAAAAAAAAATTTAAACACTATTTTTAAGGAGTGATTCTCACCATATAACACAACTTTTTTTCCATGAAGGATAAAATCTTTTTTTTTGAATTTATATTTGTAACTATGATATCTAGTGCTTCCAATTGGTTTCATGGTGTTTTATTGAATATTTTTTCCTTAATCAACTTTCTCAAGTCAAACCAATTACAATTTAACATAATTATATAACATAACTTTTTTTGTATCAAAATTCAATTTTTCTTTTTGCTAGATCAAGGACATCAATGCCTAGCACGAACTTATTTTTTTGAATTTTTTTTATAATCTACTATTTTTCCACATGTGTAGAACATAGAGTTTGATTTTCGATGAAAAAACCTACATTCACAAGAAATAAAAAATAAATATAATGATCAAATTAAATTTATTTAAAATTATACTTTTTGGGAAGCTTATAATAAGGAATATATACTTACAAAAAATAAATTTTAAATGAATTCATTTGATTCCCCAAAAGGTGAATCAAAAGTTATTTTTTATCAGCATTTTGATAGGTGTAAAGTGAGACTTGGCTATATGTATGGTTTAAACTAGCTGGGTTCTATGCAAGGGGGCTTGGTCTAAGGTGGTTTGATCAGACCCTCTTCAATTGGAATCCTTTAAATGGAACTTTTCAAGGCTTAAATCATTATAATTTCTAAAAATATGTGATTTCAACAAAAATCAAGATTTCCCAGAAAGTGTAAACCACTATTGTGGCAGCACCCTTTTTGGGAATTTTATAATAAGTACTACATACTTACAAAACATAAATTTTAAATGAATTCAATTGATCCCCCAAAAGGTAAATCAAAAGTGTTTTTTTATCAACATTTTGATAGTTATAGAGGAGACTCCATAATAGGTATGGTTTTAAAAAAGCAGGGTTCTATCCAAGGGGGTTTGATATAAGGGGGTTTGATCAAACCCTCTTCAATTAAAATCCTTTATGTGGAACCTTTTTAAGTCTTAAATCATTTTATTTTTAAAAAAAGTGATTTCAACAAAAATCAGGATGTCTTAGACAGTGTAACCCTTTAATATATTATGGCAACACCACACAACTTTCATTTTCATCTATGTGATCAATTATATTTTTAGATCTAGGTTTTATGTCAAATAGGCTTGTTAGAACACACATCAAACTTCTATTCTTTACAAACCAATAGAGCCAAACCCTAGGAGATTTTCTCTCCCTTGAGGAAGTAAATGAATCATCAAACCCTAGTTGGATTTTTTTTGAATGTGGAGTCAAAGAAAAGGATTTGATCCTAGTTATCTACTAGTTGGATCTAGGGCCATTTTTACTACTCTACACATTCAATTAAATTTTATAGGGGAATGTAGATCTATGCATATGAGAGCATTAAATTCTAGACATAAATTCTTATCTTAAACCTAATTTACAAAACATGTAGGTCTACTTATAGTTGAAAGAAGCATTCAATTATATCTCATAGTGTTGCATTCTAGTTGTAATTTTTTTAGGTGCTTGAATGGAGAAGAATCCGGTGAGATTTTGATTCAAATAAACAATTATTCATGTCATAGCCATTTTATGGCTTGAATGGAGAAGAATCTAGTGAGATATCGAATAATGTTGTTTCATTTTCAAATGATGAAAGTAGATACTCCTATTGATATTCATATGAAAATAATGCATGGTGTTGTTGCACCAGTAGAAAGTTTGATCCGTTTGATAGAGGTATGAGGCAGATTAGTAAAATTCACATTATATTTATTGTTTTATCTATCTATTAGTAAGAAATCAAATTATATTCATTTGTATTTTAATTTATATCTATATGGTTTCCATAAGGCTTCACAACTCTAGATCATGAGTGTGCCTCTATTGATTACTTGTATGGAGTATGTGATTAGTTTATTATATACCATTGTATAGTTTAATTTCTATATATTAATGTCTATAATTTTAATTGTATTAGGTGGAAGTTCAAGAAAATTTAAATAGGAGGTCAAGTGAATGAGTTCAAAGTAGACCACCATTATATGCATCTACATCCTCATGATAGTCAAAGGAAGCTTGTGATCTGTTTCCTTCCCCTACAGGGAAATTACTATGTATTAGGGTCCTTTTTTGTATGTATATATGGCATTTTCTTACATATATTTTTTGAAATGTAGGAAAAGACGTTCACCATAATGAAGAAAAATGATGGACATAATTTCACTATGATTTCATTCAATTATGTCAGTTATAATATGTAATTGAGTTACAAGAATCAAACCTCACCCAAATACTAGTAAAAATGAAAGTTTTAAAAGGTAAAATGTTGTGTACATGTTGCAAAAAGTACTTTATTGGGCCTCACTAAAGACTTATTCACCCTATGGTGAATGGGTCTTGGCTAGGGCTACTATCGAAAAGTCAAAAATAAATCTTGTAGCTCAATTTCAGTGATTTGACAACTTTCTTTGCAACTTTGACAACTTTGAAAACTTTTGCAATTTTTCTCTACAATTTATCTTCAACCCAAAACCTGCAATCACACATCAATGGAGA
>VDFB02212999.1:0-18044 GCA_007258455.2 Sequoia sempervirens | reverse complement strand
ATCCCAAAGAGATATATTGGCTTGTCTATTTTGAATCTAATTAAGAATATCATATTCCTTAGTTTCCTTGAATCTAAGCTTAGGAATAGGAGAAATATTAACTGTATTAGATGGAAAATGAGTTATTGAAATGGAAAATTCTAATCTCTAACTAATTTTTATGTGTATGTCCAACTATATGATAATTTTGTGATGTAATCTTGGCATGGAGTATATGACAAAGAGAAGATGGCATGGCATGAAAATTAGGATGCAAAGATGTGTTTATTCGAATGGAAAAGGGTACATAATTTGTATGGATGGTAAAAAAAAGAGGCTAAAAAATCATCAAAAAGATAAATCACGAGAAGACTTAAGAAATTCCATGATACTATTCCTCTCACATAATATGACAAGAAAAATGAGTAATAAAAGTATGTGCCAAACCCACAAATAATTGATTAGAATAAACAAGATGAATCAAACTATTGCAAGCTCTATCACTCAAATAAAGTTTGAACTCACCAATCAATAAGCTATCATAATCTAAGTACTCATACTTAGCAACATAGATGACTTAACATGTAAAGATGTATTACTAGAATTGTCATTTAATCATCATGTAATAAGTTCTCAATAAGAGAAATAAAATTTTCCTGCAATAAAAATTGAGGTAATGAAGTATCAATAACATCAATATGAGAAGCAAATGAACTAACACCATAATGCAAGAAATGTTATGATGAGTATCTATAGAACTAACATACATGTAAAAGAATTATTATCATAAATCACATCATCATGGATAGCTAATGGGGACGAAAATACATCATAATCTGTATCATTTGTAGGTGTAGTGCAATAGAAGGTGGGGCCACCTCATCTATATTTGTCATATAAGGGATATCATCATCATGATCTAAATCATGAAAAATAAATGTGTGCAAAGGTAAAACATCATGATAGGAGGAAGGAGAATCAAAGGAAATAACCCATACAATGGTATGGATGACTTCCTCAAGCACTCAAAGGTATGGCACTAGAAGAAAAAAACAATGAATCAATAATATAGATCACCTTGGACTATTTACAATGGTAAAAGTATAAATAAACATGGAATGCCATATCATAACATGATAAAAAATGGAATCACACATAGATAGCTAGTGATCTAACACCATGTACATGTAAAAATATACATCAAAGTAGATTCGTGTGTAAATAGTATTATAAGTTGTAGTTGGAGTTGTAAAGTGTATATTCATTATTAAAAACATACACCTAATGCATAAACCTAGATGAGATGATAAATGAAGACTCAATGGAGAAATGAAATCATTGCTTAGAGTATCATTATGAGAAGGAGAAAAATGATCATTACTATAAAGTATAAAGGAACCCATAATATGTTTTAGATTTTGTACAAAATTAAAGATATTAGAGATTATCATATCTCAAAGGAAAGGAAAAAATCCTAAATATCAAAACTCCATGGTGGTTAGGGTGGGGGTCAAATACATATCACAATAAAGTAGCAATAATAAAAACACAAGCATTGATTTGAACTCTAATCATATTTTATATGAAACATATGCAATTAGAAAAGTTAGATCTAAAATCTTAACCACAAAAGACAAACTCTGAGAACAAAACTATAGAATGTGTAAGCAAGTTGGTTTCACCATTTTATGTAGGGAAAAAATCCCACTCCTATAATCATTCTAGGCTAATTAAATAATTAAAGAAATTAACCTAGATATAAGAGCTAGGATTGATGTAAGATATTGTAATACATGGTCAAATAAAATAAGTTAATTGTGAGGTACCTAGCTTTGAATTTAATGAAAATACAATTTCATAGAAGTTAGAGGATCATTCTTCGTGAAGCCATAATTTTAGAACCTATTAAACAATTGTCATTGAATTAAAAATCCAACTATTTAATTCTTTGCTTCACTTTTGTAAGTGCATAGGTGATCTTGGTGAGTGCAAACTTGATCTTGTGATTCATAAATTTGATTTTACAAAATTGTGTGAACAAAATTTTCTCTTTGCAATTTTTTTATGTGATGAGGAGCATGTGTTGTGTAGACATTTACTTTTTGGGAATTTATAAAATTGCAAGGGTTGTGTTCTCCTTAGTCAAACCTCTAGATGGACCAATTCAACTATAGTGAACAAGATCAAGAATAATAGACAAATGCAGAGTATGCTTATAAGATCATGGTGCAATGTTGATGTAATCTTTTGTATCTTTTTTACAATCGAGTTTTAGATATGTTCAATAAATTCTCCCCACTCACAGATGATTATTTTTGAATTAAGATTAGCCTTTTAAATACAACACCCTAACATATAATTTGAAACAAGTTGCATTTAGTTAGTTCATAATGATAAGTAAGGAAGGGAAACATGGATCCAAATTAAGAAATTCATCTGCTAAGATTTGAAGTTCAAAGCCACGACTACAAAAATAATCTAGATCAATTTCACACTATAGATTTGAACAAAGATGATGAACAACTAACTTTGAAAATTAGATCTAAATTTTCAAAATAAATAAGAACAAACTAAAATAAAATTATCTACCAACTTTTTCACAAAATAAATCTAACTTATAGATTAATTTATGTATAACCTAATCATCAGACCCAAAACACACACACTCTCACTCTCTATATATAATTTTCTATCATTCCAAATTCTACCCACCTTAGCAAAGAAATCATTCTTTTAATATTATAATGGTAAGATATGAGCTAACATAAACATTTTCCTCCCCACCCAAGCCAAACTAAATGCAACGTGCACTTTGTTATTCGGAAAGTAAGGATGTGCGTGGCGCCCAGTTTCCCGGAAACTCAAGTTATGAGTGCCGGAAGTATTGCCAAATGTTAGTAAACAATTTGCCGACCTTATAAAATAATGGTTGATTGGGCACGTCATTATCAGACTACTTTTACGCACGATTAAGTCTCGAAAGTTTGATACGTCTTACCACTTTTCCTCTTCTCGATACTTTTAATGTGGAACATAATTTTTCAATTCAAATCCTTTTATGATGAGATAAACATTAGTCATCATAAACATTAATGTGTTTATCATATTCATGCAATCGATTTTGATGGGTAATAATCTTCTTTTGGGGATGATATTTTTATTTTTATACTTATTTAACAAAAAATCATTAGATAGATTTGTAGAATGTATTTTTGGTATATGAAGTTAAATTTTTCTTTATTCAATATTGATTAAACATGATGATGATTTTTTAGGAATTATTATTTTTTATCATACGACATGTGTTTGTCATGTAGTTGATTAAGAGTTACTATCTTTTTTTTTAAGTCTTCTTTGAAGAAGAATTGACAACTTGGACGTTCTATAGTTAAATTTGTCATCATTTTATATTATGAAGTGTAGATTGTTGTAAATGCGGAATAATTTCTAAAATAATATATTTGCTTATTGTTTTCCCTACTATATTGCTAGGTTTTCCACGTAAACTTTGTGTTTCTGTTTATTACTTTTCATTCTTTATTTATGTATTGTTAATTTTTTCAACATGTACAAACATGTTCTTTATATATATTACTCTATTTTTCTTTTGAAAATGTTTTGCAATAAGATCATTGGAGATTTAATTAAATGAAATATATGATCACATTGTAAAAAATTTATTTTGATTAATCTTAAATCTTAATAATTAGTTGATAGATTTCTTGTATAGGCTTTACAGTCTCAACATTTAGTTTTGGTAAATTATGGGATGTCCTAAAGTTATTATCAGAAGTTATCTAATTCTCGATATAGGATGTCGATGAGGTATAAAATATTTATTAGGTTTTTATTAGAGGTAAAGGAAGTTTAGAAGGGACCCAAAACTCTTCACAAAAAAGCGTTGCTAGAGAATAAACAAGATAAAACAAGCAACCAACCATCAACAAAACATCAGCAAAAAACCAATAGAAAACAACACATTTACTTTTTGGTACTAAGTTTTTCCAGTATTAAATATTTTCCCAATGTGCAATCCCACATGAAATATTTATCACAATGTTACATACAACACAAAAGTAGCCCCAAGAATGTTAACCCATGTGATGCACACATCCCTAGATCCCCTAGGTGCAACACAAATAATAAAATATTACATTATAACATTATGCAATTTGAACAACACACCCTTTTCTAACAATAGTCTTGTGCATGATAAACTCAAGAGATAAGTGAGCAATACCAAGGTCACGATAATAGCTAGTGATCTTCAAAATATGACTATTGAAATGGTAAAGGAACTTGTCATGAAAATTGAGAGACAACTCACAAACATGAAATGACAATGGTGTTGATTACCAAGAGACCTAAAAGAAACAAGAACAATGTTAACTGTGCAAAGAAATATGATAATGCTTCAAGGTCATGACAACACACATGAAGTATGGTAGTCCTTATAAGTGGAGGAGTTCCATGAGATATGACAGTGAAGACATAATATCTCCACAAAACAATCACAATCATATAGTTCTTGAGAAGGAAGTAGCGAGAAGCATATACTATAACAATGTGTCTAGAGTGAGATGAATATGTGACAATATTAATGAAGCACTCACAAGCCAAATATTATAAATCCCATGGTCTTGTATTTAGATGAAAAATTTATGTAGGAGTTGAGATATAGCTCATAGAACATGTTTGAGTCACTCAAGGACTCAAGCCTTTGGGATCATCTGCAAAAATGAACAACAACCTTCCACAAGAGGGAAAAGCAAGAACATGAAATTACAACAATGGATGCAAGATGTGGCCAATATATAATACTCAAGATTGCCATGATATATTGGACTTACACAACACTCAACTGAGCTTTGGATTGATGCACTGTACATATGAAGCTTTGCTTATATAGGCAAGGAATGAATTAGGATTAGACAAGATCGTGACAAGTGTCTTAATCCTATCACATGAGACAACTAAGTCATAACAACCTATGACACAAGCATTAAATTCTCAATGCAAAATATTAATGCATGGGGGGATTATTAAATTCCTAGATAACTAAAAGTAAATAATGAGACATGACCCCATTATAACTAACTTGTAGAAATGACAACTAGGAAACTTAACTCCTAAGTAAACTTATAATAATGTGAATAGGTCATCACTAATAACTTGCTAGGAAATAACCCCATTCACATTGTAGACACTCGAAATATCCTGGTCAGCATCATGTATTTGACTTTGGTTCACTAACACTGATTCTTCGTCAATCATCTCTCTACTAGCCATTTAATCGAATAATCTTTATTTGATTAAATTCATCCACATTCCTCTTTTAGTTAAATAAATCAATCTTTATTTAATTAAATCATAATGTCCTCTTTTAATTAAATAAATCAATCTTTATTTAATTAAACCCTAATGTCCTCCTCTAATTTAATAAATCAATTTTTATTTAGTTAGCTACTAATGTTCTTCCTTTAATTAAATAAACCAATCTTATTTAATTAAAACCCTCATATTCTCTCTTTAATTAAATGAATCAACTTTGTTTAGTTAAATCTTAAGGCCATCCCTCTTTAATTAAATAAATCAATTTTATTTGATTAACTCCTAAGGTTCTTGATTTAATTGAATAGATCAAATTTATTTAATTAAATTAATAATACCTCAAATTTCTCTCATTTTGATTTAAATAAATCTAAAAATCTAAATCAAATGTCAAATCAAACTAATCTCCATCTAAGTTAATTAAATCTTGATTAACTCTAACTCTAATCCATCAAATCCTCTAGATTTTGCAACTTGCACAAGTAAATCAATTTATTTGATTTATAAATTCTTCTATTTTCATTCAAAAGGGTATCTCTTTGGAATATTCCTCCAATTTGAAATATCCCTCCTAAAAGGACTTGTCCTCCAACATGGCATTTATAACTCTTACAAGTCCTTTTTCTTGAGCCAAGTGGCATTAACTCACCTTTCATATCTCCCTCCACAAGCCATCTTTCAAATTTCAAATTTCCACCTAATTGCATTTATTTGCACATTAATCAAAATGTGCTCCACCTCTCTTCAATATCATGTTGACAAGTGACACATTGTTATTGGTCTATCTTTAGTCCCACATCCGTCATGTTTTGCATTCCTCCATCCTTCTTTCCTATAAATGGAAGGCTCTTCTATTGATTTTGGATCCACAACTTTATGCAAGATCACTATCTACAAATTTGGAGCATAGTTCATCCACCATTTTCATAGTTATCAAGCCTAGCTAGGTTATTGCAAATTTCATCAAGGATCACATTGTTCATCATCAAAGATCATCAAAACTTGCAAGGAATTGGGAAAGGGTTATTTTCCACATCAAAATAACACCAATTCCCCCATGGGATGCTGGGTTTGAGCATTTGAATAAGATTTAAATAACTTTCATTTGGTTTCTTTGCTTAATTTCTTGTTCATTGTGCTTTAAATAAATCTCATGGGGAATGCTAGTTTTGATTTGTTTATTGACTTTGTGTTGTTTGTCTATGTTTGAGCAATTCTAGAGCTACCATTCACACACACCAACACCCCCCATAAGTGCAACTTATGAAGTGTAGTTATTATGCAAATGATGCAAAGATGGGTCCCAACTACGAGGCCATGTTAGGTACCTATTAAAATAATGATTCAAGCAGCTCCCTTCGGGTTCCTTTTTGTACATATTCGTGCGCTGGCCTGTACGTCTCCGCATTTTTCGGCTTCCCGACAGGTTTTGATCTCTCCCTTTGCACATTTCTCACTCCCCAGCTTCGACTAGCGGCTCCCCTTTCGGCTCCTAAAATGCTGCGCTAGGTGCCCACGAGTCTCGCCTATGGGGTTTTTTTAAATTATTTTCTCTTGCTTTGTGTTCTCTTCAGGTTGCTAAGCCTTCCATAAAGGGCCAGCACTCCTAAGATTCATCGAGGGGCCCACATCTTGGTACGTGGCGGCGTATCGCAAACTTTCCTTACAGGGATAGAACATTACCCCAAGGCTGCAACATTACAGGCCTTTATTTCTTGGCGGACCTACCGCCCACGCACGGGCCGGGTTCGCAGCCTTTTTAAACAGCAAATAGGGATGAGTAATCAAGGCAAACGCCACCACACGCCTTCTCGCCACCCGCTATATCGCCTTCCCCATTTTCAAAGTGACCTCAGTCCCTTGAACACGTGTCACTTCTCCGCAAGCTCTCGGCAAATAGAGGGGGAGTTCTCATTCAGGGCGCGATTGGTTGCCACGTGCCTTACACTGATTATCAAAGCAAGCTATGGGCTGGCTAAGCGGGATAATGTTATCGGGTGCTGCTCGTCATGGTTCTCTGAAGCGGTGGGCGACACTTGTCACTTTGAAGCTTGGTTGGGACCACTGCCATCATTACAAAGGGCACGCTTGTAACCGATCGACTGGATGCTGTGTTTTGACTGGTTTCTCTTATAACAGCATTGGGAATATTCTTATTCGGGCATCATTATGGGAGATTGTGGGATCTTTCTGTTACGGCTCTCCAAGCGGTGGGATTTTGCTCCTCGGCTATATATACTCTCTCTGTCGAGGAGAGAAAGGTCCAAGATTTTTTAAAAAGAATACTGGTTTTAGCAAGAGACACCAGGCCTCTTTTTCATGTTTATTCGCAAGGAACTTTCAGACTGTGCCTATTGTTCGGCCTTTCTGTTTTTCATGTTTTGATTAAACTGTAAACTGTGCTTCTTATTGTCTTAAGCATTTCATTTGAGGAGACTTCTATACATTGAATGCAAACTTGCTTATCTAAATCATGTCTTAATAACTCTTCTTAGCAGTAAGAATGTATGCAATACTATTTTATGTCAATTAAATGGATTGTTCATGCTATAGCTTTAAGTTTCCCATGTTTTGGAACATAGCAATAACATTCAGGCCCTTAAGTCTATGATTTATCATGCCTATCAGTAAGTTTTGGCACATCGCCTTAGATTAATATTCATTTCATTATATCCGCTTCCTTTTCCCTTTCCAAAAAACCATTATAGAAGAAGCCGGCTTCTTTAAAATCCGGAGGTCACTCAGTTTGGCGCAAAGGGGTCCCCCTTGAACTGAGTTTCCCATAAGGCACTGTTATCTCATCAAATTTTTGCGTCAACAATTTGTCCCTTTTTCTGGCACGCCCGGTGGGACACAAACTAATGAAATTGTCTTCTAAAGGGGTGTATGAGCCATCGGCCTGTAACTAGATCCCAAACTGCAAATAACCCAGGTTTATTAGTGCCTCCATTAGGAACAGTCCAGGCCGCAAATCAGTTAGTAACCGTTCCATTCCCACTACCCTTTCCTCTCACCATGTTGCCGGCCGCGAACAGAAATTATGTAGCATGGAATGCCGAGTCAGCCAGTAGTCTGCAGAGGGGCTCACCGTTTGGGCATGCCATTCCAGTTTCGGCCCTGAAAGCTCTTCCTAAATTCGCCGGAGATAACACAAAAATGCCAGCAGAGCATTTGCAGGACGTAGCAGATGTATGTCTGGTACACAGTATCACAACGCAGAATGTAGCCCTGAGGCTCCTTGCTGCGTCCTTCAAAGGCAAAGCTCTGGATTGGTACCGAACACTGACTCCTAATACCATCCGCACTTGGGATGACCTCGGAGATCCATTCTATGAAAGGTTTTCAAATGACGGAGATCATTCTTCGCTATATTATCAGTTATCCGTCACCAAATGAGCACCCCAGGAGGCTCTGACGGACTTCAATGCCTGATTTCACTCAAGTTGGCGGAGGATTCCTGTAACTATCCGCCCGACCCCAGAATTGGCGTTCATGTTTTATCTGAAGTCCATCAATCCCGACATTTCTATGATGATCAAGTCTTTGGGAGGAGCCACTTTACCAGATGCATATGCCACTGCTATCAAAGCAGAGAATCACTTGATAGACTGCGGGAAATTGCCTCCTCGACCTGTTGTGCCAATATTTCCTGACATATCAAACGCAACACAAGAGGTTGCATCGACCAGTGCACCAGCGACTCCCCAGTCAGCGTACTCATATGCAGCCGCTCCTAAAAACTTGGCCTCTACATCGGGTGCTCCCAAGAATGAGATGGGCGGCCTCAAGGAGATGTTGCGGACTATGGGAACGATATAACAACTCTCAAGCGGAACCAAGCAATGCCTCCACGGCCTGCATATCAGAACTATCAAGGTGGGTGGCCTACCTATCAACAAAATCAATATCAGAATGCGCCTCGCACTAATTCACCGGTGGCGGCTACAAACCAAATGGTTTCGGTGCCTACACCACTGGCAGGTGCGTCGCCAAGCTCTAGTAGAGAATTAACCGCGGGACAAAACAATCTTATTGATGACATCAATCCATGGTGCTTCCCTTGCAACGATGCGCATATGCCCCGAAATTGTCCGCGTGGCAACTTACAACAAAGGGTAGCAGAGCAACGTAGTCAAGGTATTGCGAAAGAGAACGAAGAGTACATATATGCCTCAGAAATGGAGAATGCGGTCCTTACTGCGCAAATACAGGGAATGTCCCTAGAGCAAGAGTCCGATATTGTTCCTGATCATGCACTCTTCTCATGGATGGAAGACGAGGAAATGGTATTTGCAAATGACACGTCCACAGTCGAAATGTCGCGGGTACAGTCTGACTATAACACACGCTCCAAGAGAAGATTCACCGGTGAGCCCGTTGTTTCGCTTTCGGACAACCCGCAATGCAAAGACGTTTCAGATCAAATTCCTGGCGCTCTGACTGTCTCTTTGTCTTCTCAACCGCGGAAGGAAATTATTATAACAAGAGCAAAGGAGCAGAAATCTCTGAGCTCCTCACCTTTTAATGTGGTGGAGCAGTTGAAGAAATCATCCGCTAATGTGTCTTTATGGGACATTCTAGCTATCTCGAAACAGAAAACTATACTCCAAAAGGCGCTTCAGCAACAGATGGACCCAACACTAACCGAGCCTTCGGCCAGTATCGAGGCGGTTTATCAAATGTCACCGGCTAAGGTTCTCGCAAGCAAAGCGAAGGAATCCCATACGCATGACAGAGGTAGGCCAAAACCTCAACCCTTCTTCTTGACCCTCATTATAGGGGAGAAACTATTACACAACACTATGATTAATTCTGGCGCTAGTACAATGGTTATGCCAAAACTGATAGCGAAGCCTTGAGACTCAGCTACAAACCTATGAAGAAAGGGGTGATGCAGCTAGACGGAAATAAGGTTGATACTGTGGGTGTCATCAAAGCACTTCCGCTAACTCTATTTGCCTGCCCAAGTATCACGGTCCTGCAAGATACAGTGATCATAGATGTTCCACCCATGTTTGGTCTTTGTCTTTCTCGAGAATTTACTTCAAAGGTGGGCGGCTATTTGTCTTTAGATTGGTCACATCTGATACTTAGGACCAAACATGGCGCGAAGATGAAGATAGAGTCGGAGGCTTTGCATTCCGAACATGTGGCAAATGAGGCCCTAATTAACTTTGAAGCCGCACATACCTCCATCACCAAGCAGGACATGTACAATGTCGAACTGCTAGAGGAGGAGAAGGTGAACGGAGACCGAAGTGATAAGGAAGATGCTCTGTTGAGTGAACATATAAACAATGATCCTTTCAGAAATTATCATGCTACCCGGATTAGGCACATATGTGATTTATGATGAAGACCAAGTTCTTCCAAAGGTCGTCAAAGAACCCGATGATGACCAAGCAAGTGAGCTGTGGACATTATATTTTGACGGAGCAAGGAGCAAAGTTGGAGCTGGAGCAGGGGTATGTCTAATATCCCCACAGAATGAAAAGTTATTGAGGTCTTTCCGATTCCAATTCGCCTATTCAAATAACGAGGCTGAATATGAGGGGTTAGTCCAAGGCCTAAGCCTAGCGGAACTCATGGGTATCAAGCAACTGATTGTGTTCGGAGATTCAGAACTGGTAGTTAATCAGGTCCGAGGAATCTCAGCAGCAAAGAATATCTGCATGAGATCCTATCGGCATCGAATCTGGGACCTTGTAGAAAGTTTTGAAGCTTTCAACATCCTGACCATTCCCCGAGTACAGAATGGCGATGCAGATCGCATGGCGGTAATCGGTGCTCAGTTTGATCCTGTCTCCGACTTGCTTCGGAACAAATATTCAGCACGAGTGCTTGTTAGACCAGCAATACCCGACAATGACCAAAGTTGGCAAGTCTTTGAAAGCAATGAACACATCGCCTCGTTTATTCAACACTCAGGGGAATTTGCTGATCAACTCCAACCAAAGATCGCCGAGGCCTACGAAGGAAAAATTATGTAGCTAAAGTCAAATAAGCTTCCGAAAGGATTGGTTACTCTCAAAAAATTTTTCGATTGTAGTGACGCCCGAAATGATAAGCAGAAATTCATGGCGGAAAAAGGTGATTATGAAAACCTTCGGGTTTTCGATGATAGGAACCTTTGGGTCGGAAAAGATGTCTCACAGCAAGATAGAGAAAGGCTTATCAGTTTCTGTGGGAAATATAGAGTAGTGGCCTGGTCCTACGATGATCTGGAAGGTTATGATCCTGGCATCATTCAACATACTATTGAGCTAATGGAAGGTGCGAAACCAATCCGACAGAAACAGTGGCCGGTCAACCCTAAAATTGAAGCCTTGATGGCACAAGAGCTAACCAAGCTCATTGAGTCACGTATTGTCTTCCCAATTAAACATAGTACTTGGGTATCAAATATGGTACCAGTCTGAAAGAAGAATGGTGATATCCGCTTATGCGTGGATTTTCGAGACCTAAACAGAGCATCTCTGAAAGACCACCATCCATTGCCTTCTATGGAGTCGATCCTCCAAACTGTCGCAGTTCTAGATGTTCTCTCATCGGATGGCTTCTCCGGCTATAACCAGACTCCGAGTAAAAGAAGAAGATCAACACAAGACTACGTTCACCACCAAGTGGGGAACATTTGCATATGCTAAAATGCCTTTTGGTTTATCTAATGCAGGGGCAGCTTTTCAGAGAGCTATGGACGTCGCATTTAGCGAATTGATCAATAAGTTTATCTAATCTATTTGGATGACCTTCGTGTTCTCTAAATCTAAAGATGATCATTTCGATCATTTGGAGTTGGTTTTTCAAAAGTGCTAGGAGTTCGGGATTTCCTTAAATCCAAAGAAATGTGTATTCGGAGTACCTCAGGGTAAGCTGTTAGGACATGTTGTGTCTAAGGAAGGTATTTCGATTGACCCCGAATGAGTAAGGGCTATAAAGGAGCTTCCTCTCCCGGTAAATAAGAAAGGTGTCTAGTCTTTTATGGGCAAAGTAAATTTCGTCAGTAAATTTATTTCTAATTTTGCGGGAATAATTAGGCCGATCACCCTAATGCTGAATAAGGATCAAATTTTCAAGTGGACAACGGAGGCTCGGGAGGCATTTGAAAAGGTCAAGGAAGCGATCTCCTCAGCCCCGGTGTTAATTAATCTAGATCAATACAAAGATTTTATAATGTATGCCTTCAGTAGCAAGTCCAGTATCGCTACTGTTCTGACTCAAAAGGATAGAGAAGGAAAGGGAGAGCATCCAATTGCGTTCTATTCCCGAACCTTAAAGGAATATGAGGCGAATTATAACTTCGTTGAAAGACAGGCTTTCGCAATAGTAAAGGGACTTAAAAAGTTCCGCCATCTAATTTCTTGTAACAAAGTTCTGGCATATGTCGCACATTCTAGTGTGCGGGAATACATCATGGAAGGAGAGATCACAGAAAAAAGGGCTAATTGGATCACCAAGATCCTAGAGTATGACATCGAGGTCAGGCCTACCAAGACTATTAAAGGTAGAGGACTGTGTGAGTATATGGCACAGGACGAGGAGATGCCTGCTAAAGAGGAACAACCAGAGCTTGTCCTAATAAATGGATCGGGATCAGAGGATGATTGGCTGAAAGATAGAACAAACTTCATGCGAACCGGGAAGTATCCGCCAGGCCTCTCATCCCAAAAAAGAAGGTATTACCAGCTTCAGAATTGCGGATACACGCTGATAGAAGGAGTTCTTTTCAAAAGGAATTTTAATGGTGTGCTCCTACGATGCGTTACTTCAGAGGAGGCACAGAGGATCTTCAACGCATTTCACAATAGCGATGAAGGTGGACATTTCTCCACTAAAACTACCACCATCAAGGTCCTACGGGCTGGATATTACTGGCCTATGCTTTTCAATGATTCCTACTCTCTGGTAAAGACTTGTAAAAAATGTCAGTTATTCTCCGACAGAAGGAAGAATTCAGCGATGCCCCTCAAACCTATCATGGTGGATGAACCATTTGCGCAATGGGGCCTGGACTTTATCGGGATGATCAACCCAGTTTCTAGCTCCGGACATAAATGGATTTTAACAGCTACGGACTACTTCACAAGGTATGGAGGTCACTCCCCTTTAAGGAGGTGATAGCGTAGATTGTATCTCCTGAGGCTCGTGACAAGGTTCGCCCCAAGATAATTCACGGACAATGCTAGAGCATTTGTAGGCACAAAGGTATGTCACTTTTGCATTAAAAAAATGGCATATTCCTTAAAACATCATCAAACTATTATCCATAGGGAAATGGCCTAGCTGAGTCAACAAACAAAAGTTTAGTCTGACTCCTCAAAAAGGTTGGCTCAGAACACTAGAGGGAATGGCATAAAAATCTCCGAAAAGCACTCTGGGCCAACCGCATAACTCTTAAACAAGTCCTCAAGACTTCGCTCTATGAGCTAGTATATGGGAAAGAGGCGCTGTTACCTATCTCTATGGAGATCCCGGCGATACAGTTGTTGAAATCTCTTGAGATAGAACAAAATGATGCCATGGAGGTTTGGCTTGCCGAACTATTAGAAGTACAAGAAAAAAGAAAAAATTCCCTAAAAGCAATGACAGGCCATCAACAGGTGGTCAAATGGTGGTTTGACAAAAAGGCTTCCGAGCAAGGCCTAAAAAGTAGAGACTTAGTGCTGAAATATGACAGCATGGCTGCAAAGCCAGGTCAACACGGTAAGTTTGATAGCCTATGGGAGGGACCCTTCAAAATCATTCGGTGCATGCAACACAATGCTTTCAAGCTTGAAAATATGGAACAAGAGCCTCTAGGAATCCCGGTTAATGGGATTCACCTTAAATTGTTCCATTAAGCATCAAGCCCTACCCTGTATAGTTGTAAATAACTTTTTTTTTTCTTTCCTATTTTTGGCCTATCCTTTTGCTAAATCAATTGACTTGCTACGCATTCGCTCATCATCATTAATGGGTAAAACACCGGAGTTTCTAAAAATGCAAAAGTATGCTCGTAAACAGAGACAAAACATACAAGATTGGCAAACCCAGAAAAATTGCACACAAAAGCAAATAGGAGCATAGATTTCACTTTAAAAAAAAGAGACGTATATATTTATATACATGTTCTTGGGTTACAAAATGGCATGGATGCTGATTTTCAAAATGTAGAAGTATTAGAGCATATATATATATGATGGCCTTTTATCAGGCTTATATGGAGCAGGGGGTTACATCAACAAGGACCAAGGCAAGGGGATCATCTATCCGCAGGAATGGCTGGCAGCAACCGACGCATTTAAGGCAGCGTCCGCTTCTTCCTCGTCAACAGGGTCCTCGGTGACACTGGCAGCATCATTCAGCGCAGCTGTCGTCGGTGGTGGATACACCAGGTTCCTGAAGTCAGTGTACCATTCTACATCGTAGAAGGGTATCACGTTGTAGCTCCTGAACAGGAAGTGAAGGGCTTGGGTAACCCTTTGCTGGTGCTGGCCACGGGTGTGCAGGCAGAATCTGCTCAGGAATGGCAGCCAAACGACAACAGCTTCTTCTTCGATAAAGCGACGCAGGTCGCTAGCTGTTGGCAGGCCTATCCCGTACGCAGCATGTGTAACAACCTCACCGAGCCCATTTAGGTACTTCTTCGGGAAGATTTCTTTGACCAGCTTCAAGACAAGCGGCCGAGGGACACATATGTCCAGCATGGACGCTACAAAGTGCGAGCACACGTCGGTGTTCACCCGATACTTATCTTCATATTCAACACAGTCTTTGCCCAGAACCCACTTAATGGCTACTAGAACCAGCGAGTGCTTATTCTTCGTCATTCTCTTGAGCCTTCTAGTGGAAATCTCACCTACAAACGCCGTCTGCGATTTGAAGGAGGTAAGGCGAATAGGGGTATCCATCTCTCCTAACACTATTCCTAAATCTGTTGAGTAATGCCGAAATCTGCTCACCACCTAACCTATGAAAAGACTTGCTTAAGCAGTATTCTGTTGGCCTATCACTTCTTAAACACAAAGTGTGTATGTTTGCTATCTACTGGCCTATTTATAGAAAATTGACAAGACGTATGCCAATCCGCCGTAAGCAACGTGATGTATATTGGCTACAATCTCGAGGGCCGAGTCTGCGTTTGTTCACGTTTTGGGCTGGCACACGCATGGTAGCACGACTCAAGGCATGCTTAATTAAATCAAGTTAATTAATTGAGCTTTAAAGGGGTGGCACTTGCTGATGAAGGGACGTATGGCCGTATGCTATGGTGTCAAATCTCAAGCACATCCCAGAGCCCGAGGCGATATTCGTATCTCTTTCAGGAGGTGATCGTTTGCTTGGCGTAATCATTCCGGCCTGGGATATTAATTACCGATACATGCTAACACAACACGAGGAGGCCAGTTGCAAGCTCAATTTCCAAGAAAAATCAGGGCGTATCACACGATATCCTAAAAGCAATGATGAAATCCGGCCACCTCGGAAAAAGCAATCAGCTCATCTTGCACGAGTCGTGGAGTTAACGGTACATGCCGAATTAAATGCAAGGGCTCGCGCTCGCCTACCACCTTGAGGAAAGTTGCTATTATTGCATGATAACGCTTATTGTTCCTAAGTCTTTTTCCAAAAAGCTAAGGAGTGCGCGAAGTGTTTTCTGTCTGTATTTCCAGTGCAAGCGTATTCAAAGGCCAGCGAACCTTCAAGTTCTGCCGCGAAGAAAGATGGCGGAATCTTCAGCTCAGCCAGCAGAGGAAGGGATTAGCCAGGAACTGTATTCGGCTATTCGTTCTTCTGCCGAGGTCTACGTGTACGATGATGTAGCGTATGCCACTCCTGGTATACCCCAGAAAGTGAGGAGACCCAACACAGAGGAGCTAGAGAAGCCCAAAGAGTGGAATAACCCTAAAAAGGTTGGAGAAAAGTGGGCTAATATCTATGATCCAAAGCTTGCTAGGAACCCTAAGTCTCTTAGAGAGGCGGCTTGCACAAGGTTATCAGCACCAGCGGCGGAGAAGGCAACGGCAAGTAGAGTCTGGTATAGCAGTTTGCCACAATACATGGTCCCATTCGTGCACTACGTTCTCTGAGGTGGTCGCATACGCCTGTTCAACTATAATCTAGAGACCACCCAAGATTAAGGTCGCACTTATGGGTTCATATCGCCCCGTAATATCCGGCATGGCGCGGCGTATTCCCTGATCCCGCATAAGAGCGAGAATATCGAAAGCATTTCATCCAAGCAAAGGGGAAAAGATATAGAAAAGGATGAAAACCGGCTTCGATTTCCTGTTAGAAGAGACTAATAAGAAGGGTGTTGCGTTTGCTAAGGCGTCAAGTATCCCACTATCGCGTGGTTCATTCCGCGATGACCTCCAAGACCCCATATCCATGCTGACATTTGTTTGCGGCCGAGATTCCGATGAGAAGATCGAGGCCTTTCAGCTGGGCCCTGCATACAGTTTCGCAAGCAGCGTGAACTTTTTTGGTATGATTTCACTCAGTTCATAGTTGAAGAAATGATACAGCAAATAGAGAATTATTAGGCGGAGAAGAAATTTAAATTTCTTTCCTACCTGGTCCACATGTTCCTGCATCAGAATCCGGATTTCTTCGCCCGATTTATCCCACTATCAATTTTTGACGAGCAGAACAAAAGAAGACCGGTGTCTACATGGACACCCTACCTTTCCGCAACATATGACTACTATGCCTTCACGGACTATTTCATAGCCCTGGTCCTGAATGGTTTGATCGAAGAGGGTGATATCGTCTGGCTTAACACTGAGCAGACTGGATTTCTGCAAGGCTACACCCCCGCTTGTGACTGGTTCTTGGGCAAGGATTTCATGATCCTTCGAATGAGGGGCTTTATTGGTAAGCCTTTCCTACTCCTGGCTTGCATCACCGATAGAGTGCTTGCACTGGAGGTTTTCTGGTAGGTGTGCATCATTGATTTCATGTTCTGTAGTAGCGAAAGTGTCAAGAGGAAGGGATTCTTCACTTGCCCGAAGAGTTTCAAGTCAATAACGCTTGTTAAAAAATGATCGCATGAGCTGCTAGGGGACAAGTTGGCACACCTGGGGTTAGTACTAGTAAATGATAAGTGGGATTACAACCCTTTCAATGACCTACCTGAGCCGCATATGAGAGTTACGCATGTTTCCCGACCATACTGGGAGAAGCGGCGTAATAACCGGACTGATAAAGATGAAGATCTGGTTGAATTGGCACAAATCCCTACACCAGATACCAGAGGCCCATGGCACAAGTTCTACTTCCCAGTGGCC
Source organism: Sequoia sempervirens (assembly GCA_007258455.2). Lineage (NCBI taxonomy): Eukaryota > Viridiplantae > Streptophyta > Pinopsida > Cupressales > Cupressaceae > Sequoia > Sequoia sempervirens. The sequence continues at coordinate 465 of VDFB02212999.1, read as the reverse complement.
ATGGCCAGGGACAACCTTCCGATAGAGCGCAGCATGCTTAACAAGTTGAAAGTGGACGAGGAATGGAACGATGAAAAAATAAAAGCTTTCTGGAGATACCGCCAAGAAACAGGGCAGTTGAAGGCTCCTTATAATAAATTGAAGGACGACCAGGAATTCGAAAGACACTGGGATGAAGGCCATCCCAACCCGACGTCCAGCGCTAACAAGAGCGAAGCAGAGGGTTCCGATGAGCAGGAGGAAGAGAGGGTGATATCTTCGCAGGAAGGTGATGCTCCCGAGCATCCCGCCTATGTCAGCACTAATGTGTGCTTTAACATATCAAGGAGCTCACTTACGCGCACATGGGCCGCTAAACCGGTCAGGCTAGTGCCCCAGCAGAAAGATCCGACTGCCGAGGTTAGTGAGTGTCCCCCCGCGAAAAGACAACGCACGGAAAGTGTTATCGGGACAGTTTCACATGAA
>VDFB02212998.1:0-61301 GCA_007258455.2 Sequoia sempervirens | reverse complement strand
ATAGTGCATGTACAACAGCACATAATTAATCAAGTTCAACATATTAAAAGTTCCATATGGAAAACATAAATATATGTAAAAACATATAAGTGTTAATAGAATTGTATACCAAGATTTATTCAACTTATATTCATTGTTTCTCATCACCCTTGGATATATGAGGAATGTGCAAAGGATGCCAATCAATGCTCTGTATTTACATATATCTATTTGAAATTATAAGTATTATGTATACACAACTAAGTATATGCATACATATATCTATACATCTATATGCAGCATATCCATAAATTAATCTATTTGAAATTATAAATTTTTCAACACCTACACTTGGAAATCAATCTAATAGTAAATTGTAAATGTAAGTTTACAATGAATAATAAAAATGAACATGATGTCTACTGGGTCACAGCCAAAGTAAAGTCTTGAAAGACTTTACCTGAAATGTCATCTTGCAATTTTACATGCTCTTTACAACCTCCTAGCCATTTGACATGCCTGCCACAACAAACAAATATAATAGAACAAACAAAAATGGACAATAGTTATTGAAAATAAATAAAAAGACATATAGTTAGTGAACAATAAAGAACAATCCCCAAAAATTAGAGCCATATGAACAAAAAATCCTTAATTATTTGGTGTGTTGAAAAACACATTTACAGAATTGCCCACCATGAACATTGTTGCACCACCTCTCCTTGTTCTCCCGTGCCTACAAGAAAATATTTACAACCACGAGTAGTAAGAACTGAGGCTAGTAACATACAAGCATTATACGACCTTTTCAATAATGCATGCACAACAACACATAATTAATCAAGTTCAACATATTAAAATTTCCATATGGAAAACATAAATATATGTAAAAACATATAAATGTTAATAGAATTGTATACGAAGATTTATTCAAGTTATATACATTGCAAAATTAAAAAAAATACCTAAATGTGTCACTATTAACATTTAATTAAAACTATTTTATCATTCAAATCCGCTCAAAAGTCAATGGATCTTATTCACGTTAGCACCTTATAAAATTATTTTGGTTCCCATTAAAAATCACTCCTACACATTAATCGCAAAACATTAGCACCAGACACCAAACACATTACACCCCAATTAAACTTCATTTGGGTTCCAATTAATGCATACGACTAATTTTGTTTTTTGGGTATCCCATTCTTTTCCATCATTTTACTACGCTCTCTCTCTCGAAGGTTCTCATAGTGATGGAAGGTATATACATACATACATATATATATGCATGTATGTATGTGTATACATACATACATACATACATACATATATATATATATACATATATATATATATAAACACACGTGTGTATACATACATGTATATAATTTATTTGCATCATAATAAAAATCAGGAGTACCTTTGTTTTCATTTTGAAAGGAGAATGATGTTTTTTGTTACCTCACACCATGGACACACAACTTATTGAATTTGTAAATGAATGTATACAATGTGGGGAAAAAACCAGCACCATGACCTGACAAAATCAAACAGCACATGGTGAAAAGGCATTGAAGAGGACTGATTTATTTCATAAACAAGCAGTAATAATTTTTCAATTAGTGAATAAACCCTTCATGGGTCTTGAAAGATGTAGAAGAAAATGATTAACCAATACCATTGTTTGCATTTTTCAAGGATAGACAAAGGATACACAAATATATATATATCAATTTGTTGAATGAACAAGAGACAAGGGACACAAAATTTGTAAATGAATGTGTACAATGTTATATATATATATATATATATATATATATATATATATATATATATATATATATATACACACACACACATATATATATAACATTGTACACATTCATTTAAAAATTCAATAATATGTAGAAGAAAATGATTAACCAGTACCATTGTTTGCATTTTGAAAGGATAGTCAAAGGATACACACATATATATCAATTTGTAGAATGAACTTGAAACAAGAGACACTGAATTTGTTAAATGAATGTTTAAGAGAGAAAAAATTAAGGAGTATGTAGAGATCTAAAAGGAATTCATGACAGTAATTAAATCAATATGAAGAGCATAAAATGAATAAGAAGAATAAATTTTGTATGGTAAGGAGCAACAATTTATACTATGAAGAGTACATTAGGAAACTAAATTATAATATATATATATATAACACTGCACACATTCATTTACAAATTCAAACACACAACTTATTGAATTTGTAAATGATTGTGTACAATGTTATATATATATATATATAATATTATACACATTCATTTACAATTTTGAGAGGAAACAAATTCTTAATGAAATCACATTATTTTTAGTAAAATATATCGATTTAAGCCCTAAAAGTTCCCATTTTAAGGATTCCATTGAAGAGGCTTGATCAAATCACCTTAGATCAAACCCTCTTTGATAGAACCCTCGCTAGTTTTAAACCATACCTATAAATGTGTTCCCTTTACACCTTACCAAATGTCATAAAAAAATCACTTTTGATTTAGATTTTGGGATCAATGAATTATTTAAAATTTATTTCAAATGATTATGGTATTCCTAACAAGTTACTAATGAATATAATTTTAATATGTTTTGGTTTTGTTATGTATTTATTTTTAAGTTTTATTAAACATAGGTTTTTTCATCGGTACAATTCTTTGTTCTTCGCTATGGAAAAAATAGAAGATTAAAAAAAAAAAAAAAAAATGAAAAAATATGAGTGCACCAGATATTGAAGTCCTTGATCCAACAAAAAAATAAAATAAAATTCTAAAGTATATACAAAAGTTATTGCTATGCATAAATAATGCTAAGCCCGACTGTAATTTGTTTGACTTTGAAACTTGATTAAGGAAAAAATATTCAATAAAAAACTATCTAACCAAGTGGAAGCACTAGACATCAGAGTTACAAATCTAAATTTGAAAGAATTAGAATTTTATCCTTCATGGAAAAAAAGTTATGCGTTATACGGTGTGCGTCACTTTTTAAAAATGTTGTTTTCTGAAAAAAATCTATTTTCATGGGAGATGGAAAAGGAAGTGCAATTTGATTCCAAAAATTTTGAAAAAAATATTTTTAGAATCTACAGACAAAATTTGATGAGACTCTAGTTTACACCATCTTCAAATTCCTCACAGTTTAGCTGCTATAGGTGCTCGAATGTGAAGATTCAGTTAAAAATAATAATTTCAGTGTCCATTGGCCAAAATTGTAAACCACTAGTATGTGGGATCACCCATATATATATATAATATTATACACATTCATTTACAATTGTTAAATGAATGTTTAAGAGAGAAAAAATTAAGGAGTATGTAAATATCTAAAAGGAATTCATATGACAGTAATTAAATCAACTTTGTGAAGAGCATTACAAGAGATAAACATACCACTAACGATTCTATGAAGAGCAGAAAGTGAATAAGAAGCAGCAATTTTGTATGGTAAAGAGCAACAATTTATACTATAAAGAGTAGCCAATTGTGAGCTCCATCACTATTTCTTCAGCTTATGCAAGTAGCACTTCATGCACAATAACATATATGCAACTTGGCAATGGGAATGCAAAACAATCCAATTTATCCCTCAGCAGCTAAAATGTTAGCTCAATTTACACAAATAGGGAACCTTCGTATACAGTAATACTAATAGTCATAAATAACTATAGCAAGATTCTTTTGAAGCAACAACATGAAGAAAACTGAATCATTGAATAATCTCTCTCAAATTTATAAATTTGCATGCACTAAATTATTTAAATCATTATAGAAAGGAAAGAATTTAGAAGAAAAAAAGGATAGTATCATCAGCTTGACATGGCATCAACAAAACAAAATTCCTAAAATAGAAGAGTAGCATTAGACTTTCAAAATGATAATCCTCAGCAGTAAATCATCCCACTTAAATGGGCTTGCTTCTGCAAAATGAAAATAATGCATATTACATACCTCTAGCACATCACTCAAGATAGCATGAAAAAATTCTCTTGGAGGTCCACATTCACATAATTTGAACCCAAGCAACCTATAATTCATGTACTGCAAATGGATTCATTACAACCATCTAGGTCAACCTCATATTTCCTTTCCTATAGAAGGAATCAAAAGAAATTTCTAGATTCAAATTCTTACCTCGGCCATTGAATGGCCCACAACATTTTCTAGAAGCGTAAGTAGCACCATGGCATAATTACTAACAATATATACATATATATATATATATATATAACATCATACTCATTCATTTACAAATTCAATAAGTTGTGTGTTTAATAATTAAAGAACTACAAATTGCATACAATGATGAGATTTTCAATTTATAGGTAGGATGCTGAAAGAATTGCTGCAAAACTTAGGAGAATTCGATTTGTAGATCTTATAGAAAGTTTAGATGTTTGTAAATTACCCTTTTTATGTACAAAATGGGCAAGTGTTTATTGTGTATATACTGAAGATAAAGCTTTTTGCCCAACATATTATCCACCATTTTTCAGGTGTAGCGCTTAGGAAGTGTGAGAATGTCTTTCATAGTCATACAAAATATATATAACTAACATATGGATTGCATATCACATGCTTGTAATTATGCATTAACTCTGATTGCAAAAGTAAATTGCTTTTGGCCAAAAAATAGTTTCATGTTTATGAATTACATGGCATGCCATTCATATACTCATTTGTCTATTCAGTAAGTTAGATTCTTAACCAGGCTTCTCCTTTATTGTTCACAACTCTTCCAAGGCATAATTTGTAGACACATTGGAAGACTTAAAATTCATTGGAAAGAAAGGGGAATAATGATACGAGAATCTCACCTTCTAGTTTCTTGTTCAACAACCAAGAATATTTGCAGTCATATAGATCTTTTCCTTTGACTCCAATTGCAAGCAATGGTTCCTGTCACAGGGACAAATTAGACAAATAAGCATAGTCCATGACATATAATATGTTATTCATAAACATGAAACACGTAAGCACATGACAAAATTTGCAAAAACAAGACCAACATGATAATTTTTTGCAAACATTCAGACGTTAAATAAAAAATTTACAAGCTTTGTTGATAGGTTGGTGGCTACTAAAGCAATGAATACATAGTTAATGCATTGTATGCGTCCATATTCGAAAACATGACATATAATATGTTATTCATAAACATGAAACACACAAGCACATGATAAAATTTGCAAAAAATAGGCCAACATGATAAATTTTAGCAAACATCTAGACATTAAATACAAATTTTGCGAGCTTTGTTGATAGGCTTGTGGCTACTCAAGCAATTAATACATAGTTAATGAATGTGTTGTATATATATATATCACTACACACATTCATTTACAAATTCAAACACACAACTTATTGAATTTGTAAATGAATGTGTACAATGTTTTATATCTATATGTATATATAAAATTATATATATATATATATATATAATATTATACACATTCATTTACAATTGTTAAATGAATGTTTAAGAGAGAAAAAATTGAGTATGTACAGATCTAAAAGGAATTCATATGACAGTAATTAAATTAATTTTGCGAAGAGCATTACAAGAGATAAACATACTGTAGACATGCAAATTTTGCATCATGCAGTTAATTAGGCCCATTCATCAAATAAACTTCGTTCACCTTCATCCATTCATCAACATTAATTTCATTTCTAAGGTTATTCATTGTGGTCATCCATTAAAAATTGCAAATACTAAACTTCAAGTATGGGTTAGTATTCTACAAATCCATCAAAATGCCCCTATGAAATAATGCACAATGCTTTCTAACATGATAACAAAACAAACTAAACTGAAAGCATAAGAAATACATAATGCATACCTATTCCATATTGGATTGGTGCTATTGTGGAAAATAGCCCGTTCTCAATCCTTGTTGAAGCTCAAGAGATAAAATGCAAATGGTGAAGAGCAAAATTACTTCTCAAACCAAGAGAGTAACTTTGCATGAAAATGTAGATGATTTGATGAAGAATGAGGCCCTTAATTTATAGAATATTTTGATGAGAAAATGGCCTATGTCATGAGGCCACTTGTCAACTTGTGAGTGGTTGAGGAGTGAGCACATTTTGGCCAATGTGCCAAAGATTTTAAAATTGTTGAGTGGGGGGACATGTAGGAATTTAAATTTCTGAGTGGGGGACATGTAATAATTTAAAATTCTGAGTGGGGGACATGTAAGAATTTAAAATTCTTAAAATGTTGAGTGGGGAATATTCCTCAAAAATTCCATGTTGAAAGAAAATAAGAATTTTAATAGATCAATAAATTGATTTATTTGTGCAAGTGGGTGGTTAGGTTAGTTTAATCAGGATTGGATTAGCCTAATGGTAATTAGGATGTTTTGACCCCTTTTGACTTGAATTTTTGATTTATTTAATTTAAATATGAAGATGTTTAGACCCTACTTTGTAACTCCAATCCTCAGTCAATATTAGAAGATCTGGTAAGAAAGAACTGCCCTACTAATTTCTTATGCCCTCGTAAATGTCTCCAACATCATGCCTCCTTTCTAAACAAAAGCCTATGTCAATCTCCACCTGCTCATTGTGGTCATCCATTAAAATCTGCAAATACTAAACTTCAAACATGGGTTAGTATTCTACAAATCCATCAAAATGCCCCTATGAAATACGCACAATGCTTTCTAACATTATAACAAAACAAATTAAACTGAAAGCATAAAAAATACATAATGCATTTCTATTCCATATGGGATTGGATTGGTGCTATTGTGGAAAATAGCCCTTTCCCAATCCTTGTTGAAGCTCAAGTGATGAAATGCAAATGGTGAAGAGCAAAATTACTTCTCAAACCAAGAAAGTAACTTTGCATGAAAATGTAGATGATTTGATGAAGAATGAGGCCTTTAATTTATAGAATATTTTGTTGATAAAATGGCCAATGAGATGAGGCCACTTGTCAACTTGTGAGTGGTTGAGGAGTGAGCACATTTTGGCCAATGTGCCAAAGATTTTAAAATTGTTGAGTGGGGGGACATGTAGGAATTTAAAATTTTGAGTGGATGACATGTAAGAATTTAAAATTTTGTGTGGGGGGACATGTAAGAATTTAAAATTCTGAGTGGGGGACATGTAAGAATTTAAAATTCTTAAAATGTTGAGTGGGGAACATGTAAGAATTTAAAATTCTGAGTGGGGGACATGTAAGAATTTAAAATTTTAAAAATGTTGAGTGGGGAACATGTAAGAATTTAAAATTCTGAGTGGGGGGACATGTAAAAAATTTAAATTCTGAAAATGTTGAGTGGGGAATATTCCTCAAAGATGCCATGTTGAAAGAAAATAAGGATTTTAATAAATCAATAAATTGATTTATTTGTGCAAGTGGGTGGTTAGGTAAGTTTAATTAGGATTAGATTAGCCTAATAATGGTAATTAGGATGTTTTGACCCCTTTTGACTTGAATTTTTGATTTATTTAATTTAAATGAATAATCTTAGAAATGAAATTAATGTTAATGAATGGATGAAGGTGAACTAAGCTTATTTGATGAATGGACCTAATTAACTGTATGATGCAAATTTTGCATGTCTACTTTGTAACTCCAATCCTCAGTCAATATTAGAAGATCTAGTAAGAAAGAACTGTCCTACTGATTTCTTATGCCCTCGTAAATGTCTCCAACACCGAGCCTTCTTTCTAAACAAAAGCCTATGTCAATCTCCACCTACTCATTGTGGTCATCCATTAAAATTTGTAAATACTAAACTTCAAGCATGGGTTAGTATTCTACAAATCCATCAAAATGCCCCTATGAAATAATGCACAATGTTTTCTAACATTATAACAAAGCAAACTAAACTGAAAGCATAAGAAATACATAATGCATGCCTATTCCATATTGGATTGGTGCTATTGTGGAAAATAGCCCTTTTCCCAATCCTTGTTGAAGTTCAAATGATGGAATGCAAATGCTGAAGAGCAAAATTACTTCTCAAACCAAGAGAGTAACTTTGCATGAAAATGTAGATGATTTGATGAAGAATGAGGCCCTTAATTTATAGAATATTTTGATGAGAATTTGGCCTATGACATGAGGCCACTTGTCAACTTGTGAGTGGTTGAGGAGTGAACACATTTTGGCCAATGTGCCAAAGATTTTAAAATTGTTGAGTGGGGGACATGTAAGAATTTAAAATTTTGAGTGGGGGACATGTAATAATTTAAAATTCTGAGTGGGGGACATGTAAGAATTTAAAATTCTGAAAATGTTGAGTGGGGAACATGTAAGAATTTAAAATTCTGAGTGGGGGGACATGTAAAAATTTTAAATTCTGAAAATGTTGAGTGGGGAATATTTCTCAAAGATGCCAAGTTGAAAGAAAATAAGGATTTTAATAAATCAATAAATTGATTTATTTGTGCAATTGGGTGGTTAGGTTAGTTTAATCAGGATTAGATTAGCCTAATGGTAATTAGGATGTTTTGACCCCTTTTGACTTGAATTTTTGATTTATTTAATTTAAATGAATAATCTTAGAAATGAAATTAATGTTGATGAATGGATGAAGGTGAACTAAGCTTATTTGATGAATGGACCTAATTAACTGCATGATATAAATTTTGCATGTCTACTTTGTAACTCCAATCCTCAGTCGATATTAGAAGATCTGGTAAGAAAGAATTGCCCTACTGATTTCTTATGCCCTCATAAATGTCTCCAACATCGTGCCTTCTTTCTAAACAAAAGCCTATGTCAATCTCCACCTGCTCATTGTGGTCATCCATTAAAATCTGTAAATACTAAACTTCAAGCATGGGTTAGTATTCTACAAATCCATCAAAATTCCCCTATGAAATAATGCACAATGCTTTCTAACATGATAACAAAACAAACTAAACTGAAAGCATAAGAAATACATAATGCATACCTATTCCATATTGGATTGGTGCTATTGTGGAAAATAGCCATTTCCCAATCCTTGTTGAAGCTCAAATGATGAAATGCAAATGGTGAAGAGCAAAATTACTTCTCAAACCAAGAGAGTAATTTTGCATGAAAATGTAGATGAATTGATGAATAATGAGGCCCTTAATTTATAGAATATTTTGATGAGAAAATGGCCAATGAGATGAGGCCACTTTTCAACTTGTGAGTGGTTGAGGAGTGAGCACATTTTGGCCAATGTGCCAAAGATTTTAAAATTGTTGAGTGGGGGGACATGTAGGAATTTAAAATTCTGAGTGGAGGACATGTAAGAATTTAAAATTCTGAGTGGGGGACATGTAAGAATTTAAAATTCTTAAAATGTTGAGTGGGGAACATGTAAGAATTTAAAATTCTAAGTGGGGGACATGTAAGAATTTAAAATTCTGAAAATGTTGAGTGGGGAATATTCCTCAAAGATGCCATGTTGAAAGAAAATAAGGATTTTAATAAATCAATAAATTGATTTGTTTGTGCAAGTGGGTGGTTAGGTTAGTTTAATCAGGATTAGATTAGCCTAATGGTAATTAGGATGTTTTGACCCCTTTTGACTTGAATTTTTGATTTATTTAATTTAAATATGAAGACGTTTAGACCCTACTTTGTAACTCCAATCCTCATTAGAAGATCTAGTAAGAAAGAATTGCCCTGCATCGATTTTATACCCTCATAAATGTTCCTCCCCAACATCGCGGCCTTCTTTCTAAACAAAAGCCTATGTCAATCTCCTTCCTTCCACCAAGCCATTGTGGTCATCCATTAAAATTCGCAAATACTAAACTCAAGCATGGATTAGTATTCTACAAATCCATCAAAATGCCCCTATGAAATAATGCACAATGCTTTCAACATGATAACAAAACGTTCAAACTCAAAAGCATAAGAAATACATAATGCATACATTCATATTGGATTGGTGCTATTGTAGAAAAATAGCCCCTTTCCCAATCCTTGTTGAAGCTCAAGTGATGAAATGCAAATGGTGAAGAGCAAAATTTTTCTCAAACCAAGAGAGTAACTTGCATGAAAATGTAGATGATTTTGATGAAGAATGAGGCCCAATTTATAGAATATTTTGATGATAAAATGGCCTATGACATGAGGCCACTTGTCAACTTGTGAGTGGTTGAGGAGTGAACACATTTTGGCCAATGTGCCAAAGATTTTAAAATTGTTGAGTGGGGGGACATGTAGGAATTTAAAATTCTGAGTGGAGGACATGTAAGAATTTAAAATTCTGAGTGGGGGACATGTAAGAATTTAAAATTCTTAAAATGTTGAGTGGGGAACATGTAAGAATTTAAAATTCTAAGTGGGGGACATGTAAGAATTTAAAATTCTGAAAATGTTGAGTGGGGAATATTCCTCAAAGATGCCATGTTGAAAGAAAATAAGGATTTTAATAAATCAATAAATTGATTTGTTTGTGCAAGTGGGTGGTTAGGTTAGTTTAATCAGGATTAGATTAGCCTAATGGTAATTAGGATGTTTTGACCCCTTTTGACTTGAATTTTTGATTTATTTAATTTAAATATGAAGACGTTTAGACCCTACTTTGTAACTCCAATCCTTAGTCGATATTAGAAGATCTAGTAAGAAAGAATTGCCCTACTGATTTCTTATACCCTCATAAATGTCTCCAACATCGTGCCTTCTTTCTAAACAAAATCCTATGTCAATCTCCACCTGCTCATTGTGGTCATCCATTAAAATCTACAAATACTAAACTTCAAGCATGGGTTAGTATTCTACAAATCCATCAAAATGCCCCTATGAAATAATGCACAATGCTTTCTAACATGATAACAAAACAAACTAAACTGAAAGCATAAGAAATACATAATGCATACATATTCCATATTGGATTGGTGCTATTGTAGAAAATAGCCCTTTCCCAATCCTTGTTGAAGCTCAAGTGATGAAATGCAAATGGTGAAGAGCAAAATTTTTTCTCAAACCAAGAGAGTAACTTTGCATGAAAATGTAGATGATTTGATGAAGAATGAGGCCCTTAATTTATAGAATATTTTGATGATAAAATGGCATATGACATGAGGCCACTTGTCAACTTGTGAGTGGTTGAGGAGTGAGCACATTTTGGCCAATGTGCTAAATATTTTAAAATTGTTGAGTGGGGGGACATGTAGGAATTTAAAATTCTGAGTGGGGGACATGTAAGAATTTAAAATTCTGAGTGGGGGACATGTAAGAATTTAAAATTTTTAAAATGTTGAGTGGGGAACATGTAAAAATTTAAAATTCTGAGTGGGGGACATGTAAGAATTTAAAATTCTGAAAATGCTGAGTGGGGAACATGTAAGAATTTAAAATTCTAAGTGGGGGGACATGTAAGAATTTAAAATTATGAGTGGGGGACATGTAAGAATTTAAAATTCTGAAAATGTTGAGTGGGGAACATGTAAGAATTTAAAATTCTGAGTGGGGGGACATGTAAAAAATTTTAATTCTGAAAATGTTGAGTGGAGAATATTTCTCAAAGATGCCATGTTGAAAGAAAATAATGATTTTAATAAATCAATAAATTGATTTATTTGTGCAAGTGGGTAGTTAGGTTAGTTTAATTAGGAGTAGATTAGCCTAATGGTAATTAGGATGTTTTGACCCCTTTTGACTTGAATTTTTGATTTATTTAATTTAAATGAATAACCTTAGAAATAAAATTAATGTTAATGAATGGATGAAGGTGAACTAAGCTTATTTGATGAATGGACCTAATTAACTGCATGATGCAAATTTTTCATGTCTACTTTGTAACTCCAATCCTTAGTTGATATTAGAAGATCTGGTAAAAAAGAACTACCCTATTGATTTCTTATGCCCTCGTAAATGTCTCCAACATCGTGCCTTCTTTCTAAACAAAATCCTATGTCAATCTCCACCTGCTCATTGTGGTCATCCATTAAAATCTGCAAATACTAAACTTCAAACATGGGTTAGTATTCTACAAATCCATCAGAATGCCCCTATGAAATAATGCACAATGCTTTCTAACATTATAACAAAAAAAACTAAACTGAAAGCATAAGAAATACATAATGCATACCTATTCCATATTGGATTGGTGCTATTGTAGAAAATAGCCCTTTTCTCAATCCTTGTTGAAGCTCAAGTGATGATATGCAAATGGTGAAGAGCAAAATTACTTCTCAAACCAAGAGAGTAACTTTGCATGAAAATGTAGATGATTTGATGAAGAATGAGGCCCTTAATTTATAGAATATTTTGATTGGAAAATAGCCAATGAGATGAGGCCACTTGTCAACTTGTGAGTGGTTGAGGAGTGAGCACATTTTGGCAAATGTGCCAAAGATTTTAAAATTGTTGAGTGGGGGGACATGTAGGAAATTAAAATTCTAAGTGGAGGACATGTAAGAATTTAAAATTCTGAGTGGGGGACATGTAAGAATTTAAAATTCTGAGTGGGGGACGTAATAATTTAAAATTCTGAGTGGGGGACATGTAAGAATTTAAAATTCTAAAAATGTTGAGTGGGGAACATGTAAGAATTTAAAATTCTGAGTGGGGGACATGTAAAAATTTAAAATTCTAAAAATGTTGAGTGGGGAATATTCCTCAAAGATGCCATGTTGAAAGAAAATAAGGATTTTAATAAATCAATAAATTGATTTATTTGTGCAAGTGGGTGGTTAGGTTAGTTTAATCAGGATTAGATTAGCCTAATGGTAATTAGGATGTTTTGACCCCTTTTGACTTGAATTTTTGATTTATTTAATTTAAATGAATAACCTTAGAAATGAAATTAATGTTGATAAATGGATGAAGGTGAACTAAGTTTATTTGATGAATGGACCTAATTAACTGCATGATGCAAATTTTGCATGTCTACATTTTGCCCCTCTTTGAAGCAATGTACTTGCTACGTTGGTTCAAAGAATAAACTTGTCGCGATCAAAATTGAAAAAAATTCTAATTTTTTCGGATGCCCCAGCGAAAAGAAGTACACTGGTATATTGCCCCCTCGAGAGATCGAGAGAAAAGATTCGATTTGAGGGTCGATCTCGCGATAAAGAGGTTCAAAATGGATGGTATGGATGATGATGCAAATGAGATAGTTGAGATTGACATAAGCTTTTGTTTAGAAAGAAGGCACGATGTTGGAGACATTTACGAGGGCATAAGAAATCAGTAGGGCAGTTCTTTCTTACCATATCTTATAATATTGACTGAGGATTGGAGTTACAAAGTAGGGTCTAAACATCTTCATATCTGAAATTTTCTCGCTATTTTTTTAAAAGGCATTTGGTAATATATTGCGGTTCAACCTTTTTTGTAAAGCTTACCTTTTTTTGTTGAAATATACCTTAGAACCCATACAACCACTGTTGACTATGCTTTTTTCCATTAACGCCTTTTGTTTCCCTTATTCCTCTCTGTATTGATAATGTAGCCAGGCCACTATCACTTATGGGCATTAGAAACAGAAACAAATATTTGTAGGGTGATGAGGAGTCGCTAAGCTTGACCTTCTAAAGTTGTACCCAATCTTTTCTGCAACGCATGTTTACTAAATGCCAGCTACTTTTAGTTTTGTATAAAATGAAGGGCGATTCTGGTCCATCCATCTGCCTTGGGGAGAGTATCCCAGTGCCTATTATTATGAATTTTCAAAAGAACGTGTAATGGAATGGCATCACGTCCCCGGTACAAGAACTTTCCAAACCCAGGTACCTACAAGGTCTCATCATTCTCACTTTAATTCTCCAAATACAACTTGGAAGTAGGGAAAATACCCATGCATCTATAAATAGGTTTGACTTCTCATGTAACATTGCTTCCAACTTAAGTTTTAGTTCTTCATTCTCTTGTTTCTATTATTCCTTTGCGGCTTCATTAGCAATCTCGTTTTCAACGCTGCAATACTTGCATCTTGCTATTGTACTCTCTTTAGCTTTGCAGACCACTTAGATGCATCCAACTGATATGGAGATGGCAGAAAAGGGAAAGATAGGCGTGAATCCTTATCAAAAAGCTATTCATCTATTTAAGAGTCTGTCTACTTTAGTCACGGTTTATCAAACAATGTGCAAAACTAAACTATCATGCGAGACATCAATGACGAGATCTTAATGTGTGTAGAGCATGATTCTGAATAAATGGAAAAGTCATTAAATATCATTGTTGTTATTTATCAATAGCGTTGTTGTCTCACCAAGATTACTGCTTCTATCATTAATATTGTTGACTTTCTCATTGATATCGCTATTTTTTATTTTATTTTGCCAATGATTTCTTTGTTGTTACATGGCAATGGAGAGGCCAAGGATTCGATACCAACACCTTGCGTGCAACACTTTCTTTACACCAGAGGATAATACAGAGGATTCCTGCTAATAACATCCTTTGTCTATTAAATTTTCTTTTGGGTCAAGGGCTAAAAACTCCATGAATAGAAAGCATTAAATTTGAAAATCTTGTACACTAACAGAGAGATGATGAATGGTCTACCTATATTGCCTTCAATGATATGCCTTTGGTCTACCATCCATTGTTTGCTTTATTAAAGTGTCTTGACAATCTATTCTTTCCATTTGTAGGTCTCATAAAGTTGTCTTCTTGATTAGGACCAGGGCAGTTTGAAAATAAAAAAATGAGGAAAGCAAAAGGACATAGAAAAGAAGGTGTTGGTGATGCTGAGTCACCTCAACATAGGAAAATAAGAAACCTCCAGATAATGCAGCTTTTTTAGCCTTTTCGCTCTCTGTGTTTATAGGTGAAAGTTGACATTGGAATCGAGCATTGGAGTTGAGCAAAAACAAAAACGAGATTGGAGTTAAGGAATGGAGCATTGGAAACTTGAAATGCATAAAGCATTTTTTAATGCTTGGAACTTTCGTCTTACGCTTTAGTTTTTTGTTTTAAATTAATTTACACCTCTTTTTGGGCTTTTAAAAAGAATGTTTCGATTTTTGCGACAAAGAGGCTTAAAATGAACCTTAGAAACTGACTAGACTTCATTTTTGGGTTAAAATTGAACAAGCAATCTCACACTCAAGTTTGGTGCTTAAAATGAAATCATCATTGCTTTGAGGCTTAAAATGAACATGTTTTTTTCGTGTTTCATAATCTCTTATGCAAATTAATCTCATCTAAACAGATGTATGCACTTCTGTCACGCTTCACGACGATCTTGAGAATCAAAATTCTTTTTGTTTATGACATTAAGTTGCATAAAAGATTGCCTCCACATTTCAGTTTGGGTTTAAAAAATTGAACAAAATCTTGTGTGAGTGTGAGTGAGCTTATTGCATGGGTTCTCCCTTTGTTTCTAAACAAGGGTCGATCGAACTATGAATAAGTTTATTTGCTTTTATTTATCCTAGAGGGCCTGCCTTGGGGAAAAATTACTCACCCAAGGGAACGACTCAACTGGTAACACTCTAAAGCCAAGAGTATTTCCAACCAGGATATAAATGTGGGTATTGGAGTAAACGCCAATATCATGCGGTTGATTCCGATGAGATGGATCCAAAAGGGGACTCTCGCTGTATGGGTCAATCTCCACGAATGGAAAGTCCAAAATAAAACCCTTGTTTGTAGTGACCAATTAATCCATTGAGTGATTTTATCGAAGTGGTGCATTGGAACTTAGATTCCAAGAAGTTACTTGTCATGTCCGATCTTGAGAGGTTAAGACTTAATTCTTAACATACCTTTATACTCTTTCCTTGGTTGCATGTAAAATCATCTCTTCTACGAAGGGCATGAGGCAAGCCCGCTAAGAAAAACGTACCAATTGAGCTAGGATGTTATATTGCTTGTGAGTCAGTTTGAAAACACAATGCTTTAATCGAAAACATTGGAAAACCAACATTCAACATGAGCGTAGTCCTGTTGCTTGCGAGGCAATATCGCGAACAAATTCACATGTTATTTCTTTCCCTTGTAATTCGTATCCTTAGAGGCTTCTAAACATTTGGATTTCATCTCAATTTGCTTCTACTAAAGTCAACTTTAGTCAACCTTTGCCTTTATTTCATCAATTTTCGCATAATACACTTTGTGGGATGAAAGGGAATTAAGACATTGGACGCACAGTTGAAAACCCTAATCAAGAAGTGTTTGTGATAAAAAAAAAATTACATTAAGCAAAGATTAAATCAATTGGACCCCACACATGTGCTTGGAATCTTTTGGTCATATGGTTTTCATGCAAACATTGGTCTTTTTATTTTGAATTACTCTTAGAGAAAGGCATGTTCTTCGCTATCTTGGTCTTGTAAACAAGTCCTTCCTAGGTTCATTTAGGATCACATCAAACAATTCATCCAAATCCCAAACACTTATCAAAATCCATCCCACCAAACAACTTTAGATCGTTGGAAACATCATTATCTAGACTTGGGTAAATCATCAAAATCAAAATCCACCTCGTTTAGTTAGAATTATGGGAATGCATCCTTTCTCATACCTTTAGCTAAATTAGCACCCCTTTGAACAAGTTCATCCTAAGATCACATCTAACATCTTATGGTTTACAAGTTCATTATCCAAATCAAACCAATCAAAATCAAACCCTAAGTCTAGCATTGATCCAAAGTCCCTAAACGTTCAACACTCATATCATTTCCCCTTTTCATCCTTAATCTTGTCATTGGTCCTAAGATCCTTAGAGGTCACTTTTGCAACAAGGTCAAAACACAAGAGGAACATGGAATACAAACTTGATCCATACATCATGAGTAATCCAAATCAATTGAACTTTCAAAGCCTTACAATGCCGATTGATTATCAACACTCACATCTATACAATCCATACATGGGATCATTACCTTCTACAAATTTCAATGGCACAACGAGTATGAGTATGCCCAAATCAAATATTGGAACACATTTCTCGATGGTAGATCTAAATCCAAACATACAAATCCACCAATCGAAAAATCAATGCATGAGCCTTCAAACGAACATCATCCCACCAAATCCCTACATGCCAGATGAGAATGTACCAAGTACAAGTTTTCGAAACATGAATCTAGAAAACTTTGGGATAAATATGATGGAAAATCATACAAATGTTGTTCAAAGTCCAAACAAGATATTAACAACTCCATTTTTTAATCCAAGACAAGGTGACACCATGCAAAATCAAACTTACCTAAATCAATGCAATATGATTCCCAACATCAACAATGTTCAAATTCAACCTATCATGCCAAAATAGAACATCATCCCAAATCAAAACATCGTCCAAAATCATTTTTTCCATGATCCCATTCAAAAACCACAAGTATACATCCCAAATTTTCTTGAACAAAAACCAAATCAACTATATCAAGGGAGTAAAGATCAAAATCAAGATCAAATTTGGCGAGATCAAATTGCTACACTTACCAAAATAGTTGAGTCATTATGCCAAGGGACATCTCCACCACCATTACCCATATCAACATCATTCCTTGGTTTAGGGCTTCCCCCTTTACCTAGCACCAATCACTCCATCCAAATCAATCCACCTAACATCAATCAAGCCATCACATCAAATTGTTTGAATATACCATCAACATCACACCAACAAATGGTATTCAATCAAGCAACAATGTTGATCCCAACCAATCAAAATATGGTCTCCCAAGGGCCTATCACCTCGTTCATTCCAACCATCCCTATCACTTCGATCATTCCAACCACCACTATCATGACCATCACATCTCAAACCCTCACGATCACTCCAAACGTATCTCAACGACTTGTCACTACATCCAACACGATTCTGAATCCACCACCACTACCACCAAAACCAAATGCAGCAAGAAAATATAACATTCGCTAAATTCTCACCAAGCCTACCAAAAGTCCATCCAAAAATATCTAGCCATGCAACAAGCAACACAAGCTCAACAAGTGCAACAAGTCTCTCAAGTCGCCCAAGTCTCTCAAGCTGCCCAAGCCTCTCAAGCTACCCAACAAACACAAGCACAAACACGAAAAATGATAACTATTGGGGATAACAACAAACGTTCAACCACTAGTGATAGCATTGACAATCTCCCCACCACAATTGATGAAAGCAATGATCAAGATCTCTTCATCGATGAGCACCTTGAAGATGTTTCCACCCCATCCGATGATCAACTCACCATACATCAAGAGCCACTTTTTAGTGATCTATTTCAAGGAGTGTTAGGATGGTTTGATCCTATTGACATAATGCACGATCCATTGACCTATGATCATATTGAAAATGTCTCTACATCACCTTATGAGTTAGAGGACATATCTCAAAAATTCGTCCCAAAGCATGATCAACATCTTTCACCAAGATCTAGCAATGGTTCTTTCCAAGACATGTTAACACCCTTTGACCTCTTGGTTACAGATGTCAAAAGAACCCTCAACTCAACACTTGATCTAAGTCCACTCAAAGATCAAAAAGATATTGAGCCACTTCCTATGTCTAAGGATGACATCCAAGAACCCTTTATAAGCAATCCATCCTTTGAAGTTGACCCATGTCAAGAACCTGATCCAAAGCATGTCGAAAGCAACTCCGATATTAATCAAGATCAAGAATTCATATCTCCAAGATACTACAATGATGTAATGAACACTCTCCTATCTATGAAAGATGTCACAAATGATGATCACATCCGCATAGCACATACTCCTCCATCTACCCATGAGATGCTTTCTATGGATGGGCACGTAGATGATCTTCATTCAAAATAGGATCCCTTTATTCTTGACATTGTTACACAAAAAGAGCAGGTTATTGATTCGTACAGTCAAATAGAGTTGTCAACAATACAATCAGATATATCCAAAATCCATATTGAAGACATCATGTATGAAGATATCCAACATTATCCACTCAAGGAAGCAGGTCAGATAGAACAAGATATTTCAGAGTTAGTAGAGCATCCAATTGAAATAACATCATCTGCAATGGTCATTTGTCAGAGCATATTTATTGAACAAGACTTCTCAAAACAAGCAGAATCAAGGAACAAAGGAGTCATTATGGCCATATTGGGGGCAACTTCATCTCAAGAAAACATTAACATAGGGAGCACAAAGAATCCTTATGATGAAATCGATGTGAATACTACAACCAGCCACGTCACGAATCTTCATTCACCCATCACCCCATCCATAAATTGGGACCAACTTCAAAGGAAATATTTGAACCAAAGTACGAAGAACATTATCAAGGAAAAAGGAGTTGAGAAGCATAATGGAAAAATCAAATACACATGGATACCAAAGAATACAAAGAAAGATCATCCCTACCAAACTCCATCAGTCAAAGAAACTATGGGGCAAAAGAAAAAGGGAAAAGTATCCATCAAAGATGTCCGCTAAAATGCAAAGAAGGCTTTTTTCAAGCAACATACAAAGTGTATCAAACGAGGTGGTCCCTAATTCCATGCACGCCAGTATCCACTACATCATTATCATCTTCAAGTTTGGAGAGTCAAAGGTTCCCAGTTATCAACCAATCCATCTTTTATTCCTAAACATACTTCACCATCCACTCCTCCATGCATGATATCCAATTCTCACATTGACCATGTATTTGCAGCCACCCTTCATCATAAGGATTAGAAGTCACTCTATCGTGATGTGCGCAAAGAGACAAAGTTAACTCCGGTATCAACGAAGCAGATCATAAATCTCAAAAGTTGTATTCAAGTGCATGTATCTTAGCAAAGCAACTTCTTCAAGCAGGATATCAATGGCACATTATGACTAGGGCATCTACATCAACAACACCTTGTGATTGACAGGCCTAAAATCTTCGGGAAAATCAAAAAATGAAAAGGCATAAAATCCAGAAAGAATTCAGAAAGTTGAAAGCGATTAGTCCTCTAGAGTAGAAACCGCTTAAGAGGGCTTTAGGCAAGACCATGAAAACCTAGAAAATAGGCGTCATGTGTAGAATCGAACATCTACGTGTGCCACTTCAGGTGAAAGCATCTCATCCCATCCGTAATAAATCAAGCATTCCATCCGTCTCAGCCATAATAAATCCATTTCATCCATGAACCATTTAACCAATCCATCTTTATCCGTCTGCATCCATCATCCAAGTTATCTTGATCTTGATGAAAGTTTGGGGCACACTTTATGCTTGCTTAGGGTAAACATCTTGACATGGGCCGTTTTCATTTGATCTTATCCTATGCAGAAGTATCTAAGCTATGAAGCACTATCCAAATAAAATTTCTTGATCCAAAAACCTTATCTTATCGCAAGATAATCCATACCCATCCATCCATACACTTATCTGAGCATCCACCCATGGCATTACATACATTGCTAGACACTGGGGCCAGATATCTACATCTTGCTTCAGGAATAAAACTTGATCTATATCCTCCAACTTATGTGGCAATCCAAACATTGGAAAACGTGAAACCAAATTGGTCAACCATTTGTGAGAAGAATTCCAAATCACTAGCCCATGGCATATTTTGATGAACAAGCATTCCTTATCAAGCTTAATCTTTCATCGAACATCGATCCAAACAATCAATATCAGTCACATCTAATGCACCCTTCAAACGTCACATCAAATCATTCGAACAACTTTTGTTCAAAATCAAGCTTCATCAATCTTGATCAATCAAATTTAATCAAAAAATCATCTCAAGATATCCTTGTGTTGCTTAATACTATCCTTGCATGGTTGTGTATCCTCAACAATGTTATCATCGTCAATCCAATCGACATCTCAATCCTTGTGTTTCTTAACACTATCCTTGCATTATTGTGCATCCTCAACAATGTTATCGTTATCAATCTTGATCAATCAAATCCTTGCATTGTTGTGTATCCTCAACAATGTTATCATCATCATCAATCCATCGATTTGATCAATCAACCTTAGCTTTGTTTTTAGAAAAATCCCCAAAACAGCTGATATCGTCACACATATCCATAACCAAATTGTCAAAATCGTGCAAAAAATCCAAAAACATCCAAAACACAAAAATCCAAAAACATCCAAAACCACAAAAATCAAAACATCCAAAATACACAAAAGCAAAACATTTGGAAAAACATCAAAATCCAAAACATTCAAAAACACAAAATCCAAAAACATTGCAAAAAATCAAAATCAAAACATTTTGGCAATATCATGTGAAAATCCAAAAATAGCCTCAAAACATTTCAAAACATCAAAACATCCAAATATTTTAAAAAAATCCATCTGTCCCGTTTCGCTTTCACTCGAAATAATCAATCATCCATAATAAATTGATCGTCACCTTCATCATTTGGCAAAACAAATAGAAACAACCACAACAATCAGCAAAAGCAAGCTTCAATCACAAAATCGAAATCGAAACATAGACCTTTCAAACAAAATCAAACTTTTGATCATTTTCAAACATGTTAGTCAACCTTATATCAATAGCCTATCAATCAACTTATCAAACCATCATCATCCTATACAATGCATGTCTTAGGATATATCATTCCGACAATGGGCATCACTGTGGATATCACTTTGGATTCTTATCCTATCAAAACAAATCCCTTTGGCTAGAGATATGAAGAACATTGGCTTGTTTGCATACTTGATCTTTTCTTTTGATTTATCTTATTGTGTTCATTCCAAGGACCTCTCGATGATATCCAAATGAGGGATTTAGAGAGATAGGAATGGGGCAACAATCATTATCTGTTGTGCTTGTTGGACGTTCTTGTAAAATAACTTGGTGAATACTTGCTTTGTTAGGTACGTCCTAGCAAGGTTTCCATATGTCAAGTGTGAACAAGAGTGCTCCTATCTGTTTGTCGAGTCAAAGTCCATCGCACTAAGTACAACGCCATCCTGGTTTTTTTATACCTTGTTGCATCGTATCTATGTGTGTTATCAAACATAAGGTAAGTAGCTCTTTTAAAATCCCAATCCTTGATAAGCAAATCTATCATCATTAGCATTATCTCTAATAAAATCTCGTCATATCATGGACTTGTTGGATCCTCTTGTCATCATCTCATTTCTTCTTTCTCTATGCTAACACAATATCATCAATGCATCCAACATACCTCCATCCTGCATCCACAAACCGCCAACATACCACATATCATTCATATCATACATAATAGGAAACATTGATCATTTCACATGCATTGCATTTGCATCATCATCATAATTTAGATATGTTAGTCTAAGCATCTCATAAATCATATATCTGCATAAATCATCCATCGCATAATCATAGCATATCACATCATCCATCTCAAACTATCTCATTTGCATCATCATCCATAACCATCCATCTTGAACCTCTTTATCACGAGATTGACCCTCAAAACGAATCTTTTCGCTCAATCTCTCGAGGGGGCAATGTACTAGTGTACTTCTTTCTATTGGGGCAACCGAAAAAATCATAAAAATTTTAAAATTTGGATCACGACAAGTTTATTCTTTGAACCAACGCAACAAGTACATTGCTTCAAAGAGGGGCAAAATGTAGACATGCAAAATTTGCGTCATGCAGTTAATTAGGTCCATTCATCAACATTAATTTCATTTATAAGGTTATTCATTTAATAAATCAAAAATTCAAGTCAAAAGGGGTCAAAACATCCTAATCGTCATTAGGCTAATCTAATCCTGATTAAATTAACCTAACCACCCACTTGCACAAATAAATCAATTTATTGATTTATTAAAATCCTTATTTTCTTTCAACATGGCATCTTTGAGGAATATTCCCCGCTCAACATTTTTAGAATTTTAAATTCTTACATGTCCCCCACTCAAGAATTTTAAATTCTTACATGTCCCCCACTCAACATTTTCAGAATTTTAAATTCTTACATGTCCCCCACTCAACAATTTTAAAATCTTTGTCACATTGGCCAAAATGTGCTCACTCCTTAAGCCTATCACAAGTTGACAAGTGGCCTCATCTCATTGGCCATTTTCTCATCAAAATATTCTATAAATTAAGGGCCTCATTCTTCATCAACACATCTACAAAGCTTATGCAAAGTCACTCTCTTAAACTAAGAACTGATTTTGTCCATCTCATTTTATCTTCAAAGCATTGCATCATTTGAGCTTACCAAAGGATTGGGAAAGGGATATTTTCCACGATAGCACCAATCCACTATAAGATGTTGGTTTGATTATTAGAATGATGTTTTTCTATGTTTTGCTTGCTTCTTTTGCAGTATTCTTGTGATCAAATGAATCTTATAGGGAATCTTTTGTTTGCTTTGGTTTACTAACAATGCTAAGGGCTTTTGTTTTTAAGCTAATGCAGATTTAAGGTTCTACACATACCACTAATGATTCTATGAAAAGAAAAAAATGAATAAGAAGCAACAATTTTGTATGGTAAAGAGAAACAATTTATACTATGAAGAGTAGCCAATTGTGAGCTCCATCACTATTTCTTCAGCTTATGCAAGTAGCACTTCATGCACAATAACATATTTGTAACTTGGCAATGGGAATGAAAAACAATCCAATTTATCCCTCAGCAACTAAAATGTTAGCTCAATTTAGAAAGATAAGGAACCTTCATATACAATAATACTAATAGTCATAAATAACTATAGCAAGATTCTTTTGAAGCAACAACATGAAGAAAACTGAATCATTGAATAATCTCTCTCAAATTTATAAATTTGCATGCACTAAATTATTTAAATCATTATAGAAAGGAAAGAATTTAGAAGAAAAAAAGGATAGTATCATCAGCTTGACATGGCATCAACAAAACAAAATTCCTAAAATAGAAAAGCAACATTAGGCTTTCAAAATGGCAATCCTTAGCAGTAAATCATTCCACTTAAATGGGCTTGCCTGTGCAAAATGAAAATAATGCATATTACATGCCTCTAGCACATCACTCAAGATAGCATGACAAAATTCTCTTGGAGGTCCACACTCACATAATTTGAACCCAAGCAACCTGTAATTCATGGGTGAAGCCACAATAGTGGTTTACAATTTGATGGAGGAAGGAAAACTGAGAAAAAATGGCCCCATGGTAAAAAAATTGGTTTTAGGGGTTCGAATGAACCTACAAGTTCGACCGAACCATAAAGGGGTTCGACTGAACTAGGGTTCGACCAAACCCATCAATCACGGGGCCCACATTTCTCGCCCAAAAATCAAAAGGAAAAATGCATATTGAGGGGGTTTGCTAGAACCCCCCTGGTTCTAGCGAACCCCCCTTTTCCCTAATTTTTTATTTTGTTCACACAAAAAACCTATTTTTTTACGCTTTGACACTCAGGTTGAGGATGAAAATGGGGGAATCTTCACAAACCCAATTGGAGTTAGGTAGTCCTTGAAACGAGCTATCTAATGAATATAATTTTAATATGTTTTGGTTTTATTATGTATTTGTTTTTTTAGTTTTATTTAACATAGGTTTTTCGTCGAAAATGAAGGTCTCTATTCTGCACATGTGGAAAAATAGTAGATTATCAAAAAAATTGAAAAATATGAGTGCACAGGAGATAGAAGTCCTTGATCCAACAAAAAACAATTGAATTTGATAAATACAAAAGTTACGCATTATCTGCGGTTCGCTATATCGAGATTGTCATTGGTTTGACTTTGAAACTTGATTAAAGAAAAAATATTCAATAAAAAACTATCTAACCAAGTGAAGCACTAGATATCGGAGTTACAAATCTAAATTTGAAAGAATTATAATTTTATCCTTCATGGAAAAAAATTTATGCGTTATACGGTGCGTCACTTTTTAAAAATGCTATTTTTGAAAAACCGGTTTTGTGGGAGATGGAAAAAGTGCAATTTGATTCCAAAATTTTGAAAAAATAATTTTACAATCTAAACAAAATGTGATGAGACTCTAGTTTGCATCATCTTCAAATTCCTCACGGTTTATCCACTATAGGTGTCTGAATGTGAAGATTTAGTTAAAAATAAAAATTTCAGTGTCCAGTTTGGCCAAAAATTGTAAACCACTATTGTGGGATTACCCTCATGTACTGCAAATGGATTCATTACAACCTTCTAGGTCAACCTCATATTTCCTTTCCTATAGAAGGAATCGAAAGAAATTTCTAGATTCAAATTCTTACTTGGGCCATTGAAGGGTCCACAACATTTTCTAGAAGCGTAAGTAGCACCATGGCATAATTACTAACAATATATATATATATATATAACATCATACTCATTCATTTACAAATTCAATAAGTTGTGTGTTTAATAATTAAAGAACTAAAAACTACATACAATGATGAGATTTTCAATTTACAGGTAGGATGCTAAAAGAATTGCTGCAAAACTTAGGAGAATTCGATTTGCAGATCTTATATAAAGTTTAGATGTTTGTAAATTACCGTTTTATGTACAAAATGGGCAAGTGTTTATTGTGTACATGCTAAAGATAAAGCTTTTCCTAGCATATTATCCACCATTTTCAGGTGTAACGCTTAAGAAGTGTGAGAATGTCTTTCATGGTCATACAAATTATATATAACTAACATTGTACGCAATCATTTACAAATTGGATAAGTTGTGTGTTTATGTATGCATACACACAAATACACACACACACATATATGTGTATGTGTATATATATATATAGACAGACACATATGTACAAAATATATATATATATATATGAGTGTGTCTGTGTGTATATATATACACAGATAGACACGGTCATATATAGACGTATATACATATATAATGAAAATGCAACCTAAGAGATAACCAAAAATATTAAATGAACACAAAGATTTTTGAATTTGTAAACAGGGTTTGTAAGAAAAAAGTTGTCACCAAAAAAGACCTTCATTTACTTATAAAGTAAAGTAAAAAGATAGTGCATAAATATAAATGTTAAATGCACAACTCTTGAAAATAAATATAAGTAGAATGTATAAAGCACATTATACAATAAATGAAAAAAGTTGTGTTGTATTCAACAGTGATAGGATATTAATTTTAATAGAGGTAGATCGATTACAGACTTGGGTTTTCAGAAATGTGCACAAAAAAGTAACCAAGGGTTTCATAATAATAATTCCTCACTCATAGGAATATAGAAGTGTGTTTTTAGATAGATGTTGAATATTCCAGACAAGGGTTTCATGAGATTAATTCCTTAAGCACACGAATTTGGAAAAAACCAAGAAAGGGTTTTCACATATATGGCGTATTTTTTTCAAAAATGTGCACAAATAAGTAACCAGGGGTTTCATAATAATAAATCCTCACTCACAGGAATAAAGAAGTGTGTTTTTAGGTAGATGTCGAATATTCCAAGCAAGGATTTCATGAGATTAATTCTATAAGCACGCGTATTTGGAAAAAAAAAAACAAGGGTTTTCACAAAACATGGCGTATAATAAATGGGCTTGCAGATTTATGCCCATATTCACATGGGTTTTTTATAAAAAGGTCGATGTAGACCAAAAAATCATTTTTTGCAGACATGTGGTCAAACCCACGAAATTCCTCCATCATTTTTGCAGAAAAATCATGAAACAATCGACTTTACTAGGTCGTGAGTGTACGCTAAAAGGGGGAGAGGAAATCATTTAACCCCAAAAAAAACCCGTGTGTAAAACACTAACACCATGACCTCACAAAATCAAACAACACATGGTGAAAAAGCATGTAAGAGGAATGATTTATTTCATAAACAAGCAATAATAATTTTTCAATCATCATATAAACCCTTCACGGGTCATGAAAGATGCAAAGAAAATGATTAACCAATACCATTGTTTGCATATTCAAAGGAGAATGATGTTTGTTGTTACCTTATTGTGTGCGAATCAACAAGAGTCATAGAGAGCCGTTGTCATTTGTAGAAGCTTCCATCGCTGAGAACCTTCTAGAGATAGTGTGTGGTAAAATGAGGGAAAAGAATGGGATACCCAAAAAACTAGCATTAGTCATATGCATTAATCAAACCCAAAAAGAAGTTTAATTGGGGTGTAATGTGTTTGGTGTCTGGTGCTAATGTTGGGCGATTAATGTGTAGGAGTGATTTTTAATGGGCGCCATAATGATTTTATAAGGTGCTAACGTGAATTAGACCCATTAACTTTTGAGCGGATTTGAATGATAAAATAGTTTTAATTAAATGTTAATAGTGACACATTTAGGTGTTTTTATAAATTAAAAAATTGGTGGTTATAGCTGGCGGATATTGGGACGTTAGGTGGCAATGAGCAGACAACACCTCTAAAAGGTGACTTTTTGACCCCCATGTGCATATCCAATGCTCTCACACTCAACTAAATTTCCCACAAGCCAAAACCTTAGTTATAAGCACTTAACTCATGAGCGAAAAAAACCCATAATTTGTTTTTTTCGATTTGACGTAGGGTTTGAATTCTACGGTTGCGCGAAGTTAGCCCTAGCGGATATTAGGTCTTCTCCCCTAGTTGTGAGGATGCGTCGTAATTTGAAACCTCCATTTCAAGTTGCCATAATGTAAGTTAGGGCAGCGATTAGGGTAAAAATGTTTGCTTCACTTTCAAGTTGGACGTGAAGGTAATTAAAATAGAGTTAAGAATTGAGATAAAGTTCAGTTGTTTCCTACTTTATTTTTGTCTCCCAACAAATTAAATTGAAATAAACTTTATATCCAAATAGGGAGGAACAAGTGCGAGGCAAGTGGTTAGTACTTGCCTTTATAGTATTTTAGATTTAATAAAAATAAATGTATGTTTTGTTAATGTGAATAAAATTAAATGTAAATTTTGTTAATTATAGTATTAATTAATAATTTAAAATGTCACATAAATGTTAATTTTTATTAAAATTATGTAGGATAATGCATGCCTATATTCTAATTTAATGGAATAAAAGGTAGTTACATACATTTATATTAATATTAATAATTAATAATTTTATTTTAATTATACTATATAAAAATCAATTATCTTATATAAAAATAATTATAAGTATAAATATCAAACAAAATAAAAATAAAATGAAACAATAGTATAATATAATTAGAAGAAAAAAATGATAAGTATATAAATACAAAATTTATCTAATAATTATGTTACATAATAATAATAATATGTATAATTTAATATAAATTTATTATATTTTATTAAATAATCTGTATTTATTATATAGTATAAATTTAAATAATAATTTTTAAAATTAGTTTGTATTAAATAAAATGAAATGATTATATAATATAATGATATTAAAAATGAATAATTATTTAACCATAAAATTCATATAATAGTTTGTTAAATAATAATATGTATAATATAATTTATATTGAATAAAAAAAATTAAATCTATTAATTGTCATTAAATTATTTGAACGTTAATAATAATAATAGAAACTTGGTTCATAATAATGAATCTATCTAAATAGACATATCAAAATATTATGAATATATACATATTATATTATACACTAACATAACTAAGATAAAATTAATAATACAATTAAGATAAAATTATTAATTATTAATTTATTAATATAAATGCATTTAATTATCTTTTATAAACCTTTTGTATTTATTTTATTACCATCCCTCACAAGTGGGAATTTTATTTTATTTGAATGTAAACAAGTGTCATCAAAAAGCACAGCATAGTTTAGCTCTCCTATGTGAAAATGAATGCATTTTTTATTATCTTTAGTTAATAGGTTTGTAAGCCAATACGTGTTTTGATTGTAAGTAAGTTTTAAAACAATGTTGTTTTTTTAATATATATATTCTATTAAAAAGAGAAAACAATATATAATAGTATAAGAATAATTGTTTGTGGTTGCAAGTAATTTTTGGTAAACAATCAAATGTTGTTAATCTTTTCAAATTTTTGGAAAATGAAATAAAATAGAGTAAATTTTGTTTGGCAAAATAATAGTTGAGTTTCTAAAATATAGAAAAAATAGTAGTTCAGTTTGGCAAAATAATAGTTCATATTGGAAAAGTAGGCAAAATAATAGTTTATTTTCACTTTTCCTAAAAATCCTCCAATAACACACAAAACTTCTTAGCCAATCATATTAATGAGAAATATTTTTTTTTAATTTATAAAATTAAATATTTTGCAAGTTTACTTTATAAAATTGAATTTTGTTTACTTTAATATATATAATAATAATACTAGATAACATAGTATTGTGATGATTGAATTTATTATATAATATTTTTTTCTTGTGAGCTACATTAAAAGCAAATAGCCAAGTTACTAAATAACATTAACACTCATTTAAGAAAATTTGTTTATTAATAACGATGATAATAATAGTAAATAAATAATTAGTGGTAATGTTAAAAATAATATTGGTAATATTGGTAATATTATTATTAAAGATCTCTAAGTAAATAAAATAAAATAATTATTAACTAATATGTATTGAGATATGTATTGAGATATATGCTATTAATGTAGACATCTACCATGAGTAGCGTTGTTTGATAATTTCATGCATATAATAATGGTGGCAGTATTATGGGTTTTATATATTAATATTTAAATGACTATTAATTTTAATATTAAAATGAGTTTAACAATGTGTATTAATGTTGAGATTATTAGGGGTTAATATTAAAATTAATTTAGGTACTAATTTTAATATTAATATGGCCTAATAAATAAATAATGTTAATTTGATGTTAAAGAATAAAAAACAAGTCATTTGATCTTTTAAATTTTAACCATGTGGGTTAAAATAAGAGTAATTTAAAAGATGTAGACTAGTTCAATTTTCTTTTACCCTATTAACCTTGCAATAAATAATATAACATAGATTTATTAGTTCCTCCCAATACTATTGCAATTGTTGAATTCACTTTTGAAATAGTTGCTTGGCCAATCAAATTGCATTGTTTAAAA
Source organism: Sequoia sempervirens (assembly GCA_007258455.2). Taxonomy (NCBI): domain Eukaryota; kingdom Viridiplantae; phylum Streptophyta; class Pinopsida; order Cupressales; family Cupressaceae; genus Sequoia; species Sequoia sempervirens. The sequence continues at coordinate 31,501 of VDFB02212998.1, read as the reverse complement.
TATTTGTCTTTTTCCTATAGTTGGGATTTAAGGACTTTTTTTGTGTTTAGAAATTATTATTTATCTCTTTTTCTATTGGTTGGAGTAGGTCTATTATTCATTTTTGTTTAAGTAAATTAGGAAAATAAGGGGACATTATATATTTTGACAAATATTTAAGTAGTTGGTGCAAATTATGCGAGCTTTGGTGGCGGGCTGGTGGGTACTAAAGCAGTGAATGCATGTTTAATGCATTAAATGCAAATTGTGTGAGATGTGTTGGAGGGTTAGTGGGTACACAAGCAATGAATGCATAGTTAATTCATGAAATCCCAGGCGAGTGTTGGGTCTTATTTGTGCTTATTCTCGTTTGTTTATTTTTGTTGAAAAGCTTGTGTGTTTTTAGCTCTAGGTTCCTCTCTTCCATGTTCGTTATTTTGTACAGTGCTTGAATGCGGGAAGAGCCATAGGAATAGTGTACTATTGGTGAGTGGCTCGTCTGTTTGTTTATGATACTTGATAACTAGAAGTATTGTTTGCTATTACAAGGGCTAACGAGGCAAGTGGGTACAGTAGATGACATATGCTATGTAACCCATAAACATGGAATAGTTGAAGTGAAGGAGTAGGTGACTAATTAAATAAATGAGAATTATCACAAGAAACAGTTGCTTCCACTATTGTCCTTAAGTTCGTCATTTAAACATAATAATTATTTTCTCTAACTTGTGTGCTATTTCTTATTTGGCTTTTTCTTACATACAAAACAACTCTTATTTTTGTGGGTTTTGAGCATAGAAACAAGGTTTGTGTTTAATTGGTATATATTAACAGAAAAAAGCTCAAATCAATCAAATATATGATGGACGAAAAATAATTCCACAACAATCTATTGTCATTTCTTCTTTCAAAGAGAAAACAGTTATATAATATTGAAATGATTAAAAATAAAAAACAACTTGATAACAATCTTGCAAATTTCTAATAGGAAACAAAATAATGTAGTCTAACGAGAAGAAAACTCAGATAATGCAAAAAAGGTCACTTGTAGTCCAAAATGGGACATTGTCCATCCTGCAACTGTTTCTATCAAATCCAAAACAAATTGTATAGTTATCAAGAAATTTTTGGTTAAATCCTTAAATTAAGCTAAAATCCAAAGTGAAATTCATATCATGACAATGTTTAATGGGAGCATGCTCCCTTATCATAAGCAAAAAATTGGCCATGGCCCAACAAAGAAAGAGAATTAACCACAATGGATTCGCCATACCCACATGCGAGAATTATTATAGGAAAAATTGAATGGTTTGAGCAAGGTCTTGTCGACTGTGGAGGCATTCAATGCATTAACTATGTATTCATTGCTTGAGTATCCACAAACCTATCAGCAAAGCTCACAAAATTTGTATTTAATGTCTGAATGCTTGCAAAAATTTATCATGTTGGTCTATTTTTTGCAAATTTTATCATGTGCTTCTGTGTTTCATGTTTATGAATAACATATTATATGTCATGTTGTTGACTATGGAGGCATACAATGCATTAACTATGTATTCATTGCTTGAGTAGCCACCAGCCTATCAACAAAGCTCATAAAATTTATATTTAACGTCTGAATGTTCGCAAAAAATTATCACATCGGTCTTTTTTTTGGAAAATTTTGTCATGTGCTTATGTGTTTCATGTTTATGAATAACATATTATATGTCATGGACTATGCTCATTTGTCTAATTTGTCCCTTTGACAGGAACCATTGCTTGCAATTGGAGTCAGAGGCAAAGATCTATATGACTACAAATATTCTTGGTTGTTGAACAAGAAACTAGAAGGTGAGATTCTCGTATCATTAGATTCCCCTTTCTTTCCAATGAATTTTAAGTCTTCCAATGTGTCTACAAATTATGCCTTGGAAGAGTTGTGAACAATAAAGGAGAAGCCTGGTTCAAGAATCTGACTTACTGAATAGACAGATGAGTATATGAATGGCATTCCATGTAATTCATAAACATGAAACTATTTTTTGGCCAAAAGCAAGTTACTTTTACAATCAGAGTTATGCATAATTACAAGCATGTGATATGCAATCCATATGCAATGTTTCACTTTGTACATCAATCATATTGTATAATTTAAGTATATTTTCTTGTATCTATTTTGATATTCACTGCAGTAGTCCTAATATTCATTTGCTTGTAAGTAAATTAGCAAAATAGAAGTACACGATAAATTTTGGCAATTATTTCTTATGCATTGTAAAGCAGTGATTGCATAGTTAATGCATTAAATACTATGCCAATATTAGCATAGTTGTTGGATTTTCCATTGATATGGTCAATTGGTGAGACAAATTCAATAATCTAAATATATGTAATTTTATTTCTATAGTGAGTTTTGTTTGAGAAATTTTCCCAGTAAAGCAATGCTTTTTTAGCCTAAGTTTGTAGTCTGTTATTAAATAGGTTGTTAGCCCTTACAATAATTTTTTTATTAACTAGTGGACCTTTTTCATTAGTTTTGTTGCTTTTTCTTAGAGACAAAGGAAAAATGTCCTCGTACTTCAGTGCTCCTGCAACTAGAGGTATTGCTTGTTGTTACAAGCCCTGATGGGGGAAATGGGTACAATACATGACATATGCTATGCAACCAATAAACATGGAATAGTTGAATCCAAGGAGTATTAAATGAAAATTGTGTAGGATTTTTTCTTAGGCTAATGCATCCTACAATAGTAAATGCATTAACCAATTTCCCAAGTAAAGCAATGCTTTTTTAGACTAAGGTTACAATGCTAGATCTGTGTAAATAGGAAGGCTTTCTCTTGAAAACATTCACTTGAAACAAATTTTTCCCTTGTTTGATGCAATCAATCGTTATGGCTCATTGAACTTTCTAGTCTATTATTAAATAGGTTCTTAGCCCTTACAATAAAGTTTTTATTAACTAGTGGAGCTTCTTCCCGACAGTTTTGTTGCTTATTTTTACAAACACAGAAAAATTCTCCCTAATTTCCTAATTAGACTTTCAAACAATAGTGAGTGCTTCTAATTCATCCAAAGCAAAGAGGACTCTATCAATGCAACTGTATTCATTCTAAGAACTCATTTAAGTGGCTTCCCTTGTCCTCAAATAAGTACTTCTATCCTCCTTCAACTACAAGTATTGCTTGTTGTTATAACACCTTCATATTTGCCAAAAATTTATCATGTATTTCTATTTTGCAGATTTGCTTGAAACAAATTCAAAATTACAGCCACTCTAGGGAATAGGTAATATACAATCCAATTAATGTACTAAGTGAAACATTGCATATCACATTGTTGCAATTGTGCACATCTCTGACTAGAACATTATTGCAATCAAATGATTGCAAAGGTCACTTGCTTATTAGCATAAATTAGACAAATTCAAACAATTGGCATAATTTTTATAGAAATTTGAAGAATCAAACTTCATTGGAAAGAAAGGAGAAAAATCATCTGAAGTTCTAACCTTGTAGTCTCTTCTTCAAGAATCAAGTATATTTGCACATGAAAATTTATTATAAATGTTATGTTAGATGTAGAAACACTCCAAACTAGGCTACAACATCATCATACAACCCTGCAAACTAGAAAATAAAAATGTCATCATTACGTAGAAACATGTAGTATCAAGCAAAAAACATTGCATCGCAAGGTGAAAACATTGATTTACAAAGACTAACCAGCCCATCCAAAGAATAACTAACTGTGATATATTCACTTATAATAATTTCAAAATTATTTTATTTGCCCATATTATTTTCATGGTTTTATGTTTTTTTAATCTAACATGGACATATTTTTGTGTTTGGAAATTATGATTTATCTCTTTTTCTATTGGTTGGAGTAGGTCTATTATTCATTCTAATTTATTTAAACTAGGAAAAAAGGGGGACATTATATATTCTGGAAAATATTTAAGCAGTGGGTGCAAATTGTGTGAGCTTTGGCGGTGGGCTGGTGGGTACTGACGCAGTGAATGCATGTTTAATGCATTAAATGCAAATTATGTGAGATGTGTTGGAGGGATGGTGGGTACACAAGCAATGAATGCATAGTTAATTCATGAATCTCAAGAAAGTGTTGGGTTTTATTTGTGGTTATTCTCATTTATTTATTGTTTGTTGAAAAGCTTGTGTTTTTAGCTCTAGGTTCCTCTCTTCCATGTTTATTATCATGTGCAATGCTTGAATGCGGGAGCTATAAGAATAGTGCACTACTCATGAGTGACTCGTCTGTCTATTTATGATACTTGATAACTAGAAGTATTGCATGTTGTTACAAGGGCTAACGAGGCATGTGGGTATAGTAGATGGCATATGCTGGGTGTGTGCCAGAAGTTGAGTCCACTTTTTGGCCTAAAAGTGGAAGTATTTTTCCTGATTTTCAGAATTTGACACATTTGACCTTAAAATTTGAAGCACTTAGAGATGAAATCTTTTAAAAATTCACTAATGATAAAATGTAGTGCTCATAGTCTAGTTTCCAAATATGTAATTTATTTCAATACCCAAATTGTACAAATTGAGTTTTAATAGGCATTTCTAAAAACCATTGTTTAAAAGTCTTTTTTTTTTTACCATACCATGCACATGTACGACATCCATATTTTGACTTAAATTATCGTATTTTTCTAAATCCTTTTGGGAAAAATTTTGTGACTCACTGAAGCTTGTTGATATTTTTTTGTAATTTTTTTATTAGATTTTCTTTGTTAAATTTTTTATTGGGCAATTTTCATTTGAAAAACCATCATTATACGACAGCTGCATAAGATGACCTAAACTTATCATTTTTGAATTTTTTTTAATTGAAATAATTATGCAGTTTGTTCTCGTGCAATCAGTTTGTCAAAATGTTATGTTGATCAAAAGTTATTAAAATAGTAAAAAACCCTGATATTTAAAGTTTATGGACCAATTTTATTAGAAATTAATTGAAAAATAGAAAAAATAATTCAATTGCAAAACAAATTACATATTTAGAATATGCATTGTTTCATCTAAAATGGGTTTTAATTTTGTCAAAAAATTCTCCAAAAAAGGTCGTCAGCCATATGTTCAAAGTTGATATTTTTCTTTGACATTATTAGGACCTTCAACACGGTCATTAGGTTGATGGCCTAGGTTTGGATTTTCAATGCTTTTCCTGAACCAAAAACCTAGGCAAAAACCTGACCACAAAGCAAAAAAAAACTCAAATTTTAAAAAATGGGATCCCGATTATAAAACGAGATCTTGTTCTCTAATCAATAATATTGAGACGTTGTAAAATGAGATCCGTTTCATAACGAAGGATCCGTTCGACCAGCAGTCCCGTCAATGTCAAAGAATGGGATCCACTTCTTATAAGCGGGATCAGGATTTTATAAGTATCTCATTTTATAAGCGGGATCTGATTCTTTTATTAAATATACTACAAAAATTACCTTGAAGTCGCAACTTCATATGCAATGAAAATGATAAAAGTAAATTATTTTTCATGAGCTATTGTATTTACAAGTAGTGAACTTGATTTTTAGTTGATTTTATCAAATGGGGCATCATCTACACCATTTTTGAAGTGGAATTGTGTTATTTTTGTGCTTGTTTGGAGGAACAAAAGGTTTTCAATTTGCAATATGGATTGAATTTTTCAAAGGAGGCATGAAGAAAACAATTTTTAAAATGGAATTGTAGTCGTTTTCTACTTGTTTTGAGGAACACAATAGGAAGATTTTTTTCCTAATAGGTATTCAACTTCCAATTTGGATTGAATATTTTGAAGTATTTCACTATTACCATTCATTTGTGCTTGAGAATTTTTTAATAATGGGAGATAAAGATCGTAATAAGAGAAGGAAGACATTGACTCCTCAAGAAGTTGAAGAAAATAGAGAAAAAGAGAGACAAAGACAAAGACAAAGAAGAATGAGAATGAAATCAATGAATGATGGTGGAGCAACCAATTCAACAACTATTGAAGATGAATACATTGAGGATACCATGGTTGTAGATGAAGCTAATTTTCAAGGAGTCAATTTGGAGAAGAATATGATTATACAAACAAGTCCTACTATGTCTTCAAATCCCTCTTTGAATGCTATGGAGAATGTTTCAATATGCACAAATCCAGGTACGTCTTCAAATCCACATGTTAGTGAAATGGTAAATTTGTATGTAGAAGTTTTAAAAAATGCTAGACTTAATGATGTTGACATTGATAATATTCAGAGAGATGAAACTTTTGTAGAATTTGTTGAAAAAAAAAGAAAAAAATTATTGCAAATGAAAATCAAAATGATCATTTCTTGAAATGAAAATCAAAATGATCCATTTTCTTGAAATGAAAACAAAACACATTATTTGATGAAAATGAAAATGAAAGCTATTTTGTTGATGAAAATGAAGTGATATAAATGAAAATGAGAATGGTGAAATCTAGAATGTGATGAATTTAATAAAAATACTTTTTTAAATTGGAAGTGGTGTTTCGATAATCTTCCTGGTCAAATTCCTTGGAGGCAAATAAGAACACATGTGAATAGAATATACACCAAATTCTTTTATTGTAAAAAATTTGCATTTCGATGTCAACTAATAATGCAATTGATGAGAATGCAAAAAATGAGGAAAGTAATGAAAAGGTTAGTCTTTTATGTTAAACCAAAAAGAAAAGATCAATCATTAAAACATGTTATGTCTACTATTGCTAGTGTCATTCAATCTATTGGGAAAAATAGTCAATCTAAAGATAAAAACACAACAAGAAGAGCTATAACTACTGCTATAGTTAATAAAGCAACTTTGAATAAAAGAATGGTAAGCAATATTAGTGAAGCTTTAAAAATACATCCTAAAACATTACTAAGAGCGGAAAAATGAAGAGAAAGTATGAAAATGATCCTATCAATCAATGTTGGAGTTTCAGTGGATGACTACCGAGGTCTGATATAAAATTGAATGTTGAAATTAAATCTTTGATCAAAAATATTGGCATGATAATACTAGGGTTTCATCTAATGCTAGAGATGTTTTAAAATTAAGGGTGGGGTCCAAATTTTGCGATCCTCACCCAAAACACCTATTAGATACAACACAAACTGAATTTTATAGAAAATTTTGTAGCGATTCGGTGTTACCTGGTAATATTAAAATAAGTCAAAGGTCTTTTGAAAAATGTAAACCCTGGTATGTAAAAATTAATAAACAACGAATATCTTGTTGTTGTAAAATACATGTTCAATTTCGTTATTTGTATGATGTTTTTCGATATATACGTTGTACCTTGCATTCTAACATGATTATACATGATTGTGGTATTGATATGCCACCTGAAGCAATAAGAGAGTTTATTTCAGGTTTGTTTTGTGAAAAATCTAATGATAGATTATTTTATTTAAGTTCTTGTATTTCTGGACAATGCATTAAGCGTAAATCTTGTTTAAGAATTTGTTTGCATGAAAGTGTTGATCCATGAGTTACGGACAACGTTAGTAGATGTCAAAGATTTAAAGATATTCACTATTCTTTAAAAGATGGAAAATAGAAAGCGACCTTGGTTAGTTATGAAAAAGTTAGTGGATGCATTCATGAGTGAATTTAAGAATAAATTGTACCAAAATATGTGATGCACTCTGAACATGCTCGATGGCTTGATGGCCAATTTCACGCATGTAGAAACACATTTCCAATTGGTACTATACTTTCAATGGTTGATTTTGTGGAAAATTATACTCTAGCTCTGCAAGAGGAAATTCAATCACAGTATTATAATTCGGTGCAAGTAGCTATGTTTGTCCATATTGTTTATAGACATGTCAATGATATGCGAGGATGATAGAAAGTTTTGAGGTTATCATTTATTTGAGTAACAATCGATTTACACTCATTAGATTTTTCAATATTGTTTTAATATATTTTATGAAATTTAAGAAGAGCGAATCCATATGAAAAGAACACCTCATATGGTGGATAATTCTCTGAGGCCGGTTTAAAATACAGAGATATTCTATTGGTTAAGTAGGGTTCTACAAGACTTAATTTCCAACATATATAGGTTTTTGCAAAGCTAGGCATAGTGTTAAAGGAGAACATGATGGAGCTGGTACGTGTGTCAAAAGAATTTTTGCTAGAGAAAAATTAAAATTCAAGGATTCAATAAAATTTAAAGATGCACGTGAGATTGTGGATTGGTGTAATAAAAGATTATCTACACCTGGTTTGAGTGATTACTCTACAGTTCATCTATTCTTTTGGTTGGTGGAAGAAGAGAACATTGTATTTAGAGTTGATTGTGAGACAATCAGTGGATCTACTAAATGGCATTCATATAGGAGTGCTACAGCAAGCACATGGACTATTTGGACAAGGGAACTTGCATGTTTTTTCCAGTTTTGTATCTCAAGAGATTGGGAAGCTTGTGAAAATATAGAATGGGTTGAACAGTGGGAGCAAAGATCGTTGACACCTGCAGAAGCACATAATCAATATGAAAGAACTATTGAAGAAAATGATCAGTTGTTTGCATTTGAAGATTATGACTGTGTTTCAGACCTTGTACAAGAAGGTAATTTTAATTCAATTTATTTCATTTATTCCACTTTATTAAGTTATTTTGTGATACTAATTATTTATATGGATATGCACAAGTTAAATCAAATTTTATTCGCAGGGCGTAGAATATTTATTTATTGCACTTGAGGGGAATGAAGAGCAAATAGAATATCGGTTGGCTCGTTGTGTGGAAACTAAACATAAGTTGATAAGACCTTGAGAAGATGATGATGGATTTCATTATCCAACATGTATGGCGATCCCCTTAAGACACCCCCTTAAGCAAATTTTGATAACAAGTTTTAGATCCCATTAAGCATTTTTTTAGAACAAGTCTTTGATCCCCTTAAGAAAATTTTGAGAACTTATTTGATGATGGTTTTTTAACATGTTTTCCAATAGGATTGGTGGTGGTTGTTGGCACTTGGCTATGAAAATACTTGAGAAGAAAGAATGGTCTACTTGCATTCGAAGACTATGAAACACACAAAAAGATTATACATTATTCACATTTGGTGGTGGTAACAAATATAAAACTAGAGCGGTATCGTGGAAGACCTTCAAAAAAAGTTTTATAGTCAATTTATATGGAAGAGCATGAAACAATCATAGATGCATTGCAAAAAAGAGAGGATGCAAATGGTACAATGGAATAAGTAAATACAGGTAAATATAGTTTTAGTTTTATTTTGTCCTTTTAAATACATTAAATACATGTTTTGACATTGGTCCAAATTGTTATTAGTTGAAATTGATTTAAATTGTCCTTTTATACATCCTTAAGGCATAATCACAAAAAGGATCTAGTCCATGCAGATTCAACCTAGACAACATGGAATACTTAGTAAAAATAGGTAATTATTAGTTAAATTATATTTAAATACATGTTTCGATTACATATTGATATTGCTTGTACATTAATAGTTAAAATTGATTTATTATCATTTTTTGTATCCTTAAGCCATCATTACATTGATCTCATACTTGAAACAAAAAAGGAGAGGATGCCTAGATTCAACTACAAACATGTGGAATATAAATGCAAGTACTTGAGTTCTATACATATATATAGTTTTATATAAATTAAAATATGTATGTTTTGATGATTTCATTGATATTGCTTGTACCTTTTTGATATCAGGTGGTGTGAAGACCTACCACATTCTAGCCATGAGTTTGAGATGTTCTTGAGATGGCATATCCAAATTTTGTAAAGATTGTTTTGAGATGACATATATGTACATACATACTTACAAAATTAAACATACTCTATGTACTTCTATGTATCAAATCAATATTCTATATATTTTGTTTCTTAAATGTGCATGTTTTCCTACTTTGAAACTTTATGTCTAAGTGTATAATCACTAAATATCATGCATACATTATTGTTAAATCAATTATATCCTTAAGACATATTATGACCTCTTAATACATCCACTTAAGACCCCTTAAGACATCCCCTTTAGACATATTATGACCCCTTAAGACATCCCCTTAAGGTGTTCTATTATGACCCTTTTAGACATCCCTTAAGATGTTCTATTATGACCCTTTAGATGTATAAGACATTCTATTGTGACCCTTAAGACATCCCATTAAGACCCCTTAAAACATCCCTTAAAGACATTCTATTGCGGCCTTTAGACATCCCTTAAGACCCCGGACATCCCCTTAATTAAAGGCGATTCTATTATGACCCCTTTAGACACCCCCTTAAGACATCATTATTTGTTTTTGATAACTTATAAATTAGTGCTAGATGAACTATTATTTATAGTATTTATTAATGCTTTTATTCTCTAATCTTCTATGGTATTGTTTATTTATTAAAATTTTATCCTTTCTAGTATATAAATAGATTGCTTTTGTTTGTAAATTATGATTTATTGACTGATTATTGATTGACGTGAATTGAATAAGTTCATTGAGTAATTATCTCTATTTATTGAATGTACATATCATGTATATCATGTATGAAATCACTAAATTTGCAAAGTATAAATATTAAAATGTCCTATATTAATCCTGTAGCAAGATCACTAAATTTGGATTAATGTCCTATATTAATGTCTTGACTATGAACATAAAATGCATAAATGTACATGTGTAAATTAAAATTTCAAACAATAATAAAAGTCCATATTTATGTAACATATTAAGTGCATAGAACCAATATATTAAGTGCATGAAATAAAGTCAACAAAGTACATGAGAAACAAAATATAGTCCATAGAAATAATAAATATAACACATAAAATCATGTTTCTAGGTCATGTACTATCTCTATAATCAAGAGACATCTTCACACCATGCAGACTATGTGGATGACCTGAAACACTTTATACAAGAGAAAGATTAAATCATATGTAAGACAATGGAAAATGATTTAATGAAAATTTAATTTATAACCCATCATAAAATTAAATTACCATCATATCTACGTTTGGATGCTCTGGTGCACCTAAAGTAACCTCTAAATTCTCTAATTCAATCTACATAAACAAGACAAAGAAATTTGAAATTAGATGTACAACTCTCCAATTAATTTTTTTTTAATTCAATTTAATTTATAATTTATCATATTTTAATTGTACCATATTCTAAGGTTGTGCACTAGGCTCTTCTCCAGGACCTGTTTGTACATGCTCAACTACAAGATGTGTCTCATGCTATAAAAGAAAAAGAATATGTAAAAATCTCATATTATGTATATATTCAATTTAAAATTTATAATTGACTTTAAATATAATAAAATAAATAAATTACCATTTGATCTGGAACCTGCTCTACATGTCCTCCTAGTGGTGTAACTATGTCTGGGTTAAGGCTGAAAGTTGCACCAACAAAGTCCTACAAGATCAAAATTAAAGCATGTACAATTCAATTAGGTTAATATATACATATATATTCAAGTTTGCACATTTTGTGTAGAAAGTTTTGTAAACAACCTGGAAATTAGTGGCCTCACAAGTAACTACAACATCAAATGTTTGCCCAATGCCCATTCTTATTGTGGTATCAACCTAGACATACATGTACATAGACATTTAACGCTTATAATATTTACAAGTGTACATGCATGTGTTTCATATATCTAGTGAATTCAAAACTCATAAAATTGTAACTATACTAATGTAAACTTTAAACAAATTTACAATATGAATGTACCTGCCCCTGATCTATGACGCCTGATAGTGGAGGAGTGCTTGACAATCCCTCAGGAGGAATCGACATGGATGTTGATTGACTCACCTAAACCAACATAAATATTTCAAACATATATGTGATTCAATAATAAATTTAAAACTCAAGTTAAATAATTTATGATTTCATATATAATTTTAAATTTTGAAATCAAAATACCCCATAACGGTTGCCGAGTATGACCGGTGTCGATGTATGTACTCGTGGAACAGATGATTTCCCTGGCATCGTTAATATCATTTGTACACCAAATAATTTGATTGTTAAAATGTATTGCAAACTTTTCTTTGATTATACAACCATCAAAATTCTTATAAAATGAACTTACATCTAGATGCATATTTATACCTGTGTCCTCGGGGTGATGGTCTGCTATGAGGAACTCTACAAATGAACTGATGCGACCAGATGAACCACCAGAATCTCCCCATCCACTTGAACTAGGTGTGGCCTGATCAAGTCCATAGCATACTTGATGACAACTAGTACATATATGGGGGACATGCCTCGACACTCCTGGAGTAGTACTTGGACCAGCTCCATTAAAAACTCCTCCATCATCATTGTCTCTATGCTCCCCACCCGCTATCGCAAAAGCATGTTGATCAAGGTCTCCTGCGAGTGTACTAAGGGAACGTAATGTTGAGACCAGAGCTTGATGATGTATAGGTGCAGGAATGGGAGGACCAGGAGCAACAACAAGGGGTTGTGCATGCATGGGGCATTGGGGATCAACCCTTACCCCTAATCTTTGTTGTGGCATGCCGCCACCAACACCCTGAAATGATCTAAAATCAAAATAATTGGGCTTTTGCCCCAAAACAAACTCTACATACAGTTTTCTCAAAAAATACAATGGGCACTCCCAATTAGCATGTGGGGGACTATCAAAAACTATTTACCATCGATCCCAAAAATGTGCACTCATATGCAGATGTATGCACCACCTCATGGATATTTTAGATTTGTTGGGTGGAATGGGTTGTCAAGTAACGGGGTCAAGAAAGTAGGGGGCTAGATGGGCTTTCATTATTTTAAGGTCTAATATTTGTTTGTAAGAGATACCATCGCAATAAAATTGTCTCATTTGTTATCTCTCTCGTTGATGCCTAGCAAGATTAGAATCGATCATCCTGATGGCATCAACAATGTTTTGCATCGTAGATGCAAAATGTCTCACATGTGGAGGAATCAATGCTTGAATTTGCACAACATTGATTTGATTTTGTAAGGATGCAACTTGATCATTTATTCATGCTCTCAAGCGAACCTCGTCAAATGCAATAGGTGTTGGATGCGGCATATTAGGTGGAGGAGGAGGGGGAGGTGGATGTGGTTGTGGCTGAGGTGGTGGATTGATGATATCATCAATGTTAAAATCATCCATGATATGCTCGATATAAATGTGCACTTGCATTAAATCATACAAAATAGTCCATGTTCATACATATATTAAGATCATATATTTAGTTGAAATACGATGAGCAACATATATACTAAGATCATATATTTAATTGAAATGCACACATATATACATTGATTGTTAAACTCAAGAGCATGTCCATACAAAATTCAAAATTAAATGTATGTACATGTACATTTAAAATAAAAAATATGATGCATAATTTACATGTGTACAAATCATTAAACTAAACTATGTACATACATACAAATTTCAAAATTTAAGAACTATATATGTAAATTTTTAATACATGCACATACATACTAAACAATAAACTTGAAACATTCACAAAATCTCATTTTATGTCTAACACACACACACACACACACACATATTACAATTTTTCAGCAGGATAAATCATGATCTAGTAGATAGTCATAAAATATATACTATTATATATTATTCATTATAAGTTCATAAATTCCACCAAATTCATAAATCCATGTCACTAAAAATATCCATCTAGAACCAAAATCATAAATTCATGTCACTAAAATATCCATTTGGAACCAAATTTATAAATTCATCACACAAAATATCCATTGTTCACCCAATTTATAAATTCATAACTATTTAAGATCATTGTTTTAATTTATAAACTATTATGGCTCTCTACTGCATAGATCTTCATTTCTTTGTGTTTTCCTTTTCAAAATCAAGAGTTCTCCTCTCCTCTAGCCATTGTCGATGCTCATCTACGATCCCATCCATAGCCCTGACAGCATCAACAAGGGTTTGCATCCTAGATGCAAACATCCTCACAGGAGGTGTGACACATTCTTCATTTTGAATAATGTTGATTTGATCTTGGATGGTTCTATAAAAAGAATTTATTTGTGCTTGCAAACGAGCATGTTCATTGATTTTAGGTGGTGGAGGTGGGGGGTTACTAGGTGGAGTGGGTGGAGGTGGAGGAATTGAGCGGCGTGCGGAGATGGATGGTGAGGTGGATTGCGAATATTGAATGGATCCATGTGATCTTCAAAGATGTAGTGAACTTGCGTGAATTTATATGTTCAAGATGTAAGATATGTTAGAAATACCTTTAAACTATTCAATATAAATGTCCTTAAATAATTGAATACAAATGATAAAATTATATGTAAGCCTCATTTATATGTCTAAGGCACATGTTACTTGAATGAAAATACAATTAACTATTCATATTATATAATCTTGCAAGATCTTATTATTGTTAAATTTTGTTGGGCCTTGGGCAACTTTGATCACCAAATTTTAAGAACTTCTTTGATCCCCTTGAGAAATGTCATATTGGGACCCCTTAAGAAATTGAATGATGATTTAGGGCGACAGGATGGCTTAAGGGGATCTACGTCTAGTGAGGTCCTAGGAGAAAATGGCATGGCTCAAGTGAATACAATTTGGTGGAGTTGCCTAAGGAAACCAAATTTCATTAAGAGCCTAAGAAAAAATGATGTCTTTAGGGTTTAGGGTTTAGGGTTTAGAGTTTAGAGTTTAGGGTTTAGGGTAATAGGATAACTTAAGGGGATATATGTAGTAAGATCCTAGGACAAAATTACATGGCATAAGGGAATGAAATTTGGAGGATTTTCCTAAGACAACCAAATTTCACTTTAAGGTCCTGGGTAGGAAAAAATGAATGGTTTAGTGTTTAGGGTTTAGAATTTAGAGTTCAGGGTTTAGGGTTTAAAAAACTTAGGGTAAATTTTTGGTGCCCTTAGAATATTTAATGAACTTGCAAGTTAGTGAAGAACATTTTCTTGTGGAATATTTGATTGAGATCTACTCTTTTTTCAGCTGACCAACCTAGATCATGAAATCTCATTCATATTATAATATTGCATGATCTTATTATTGTTAAATTTGGTTGCCTTGGGCAACTTTGATCACCAAATTTTAAGAACTTCTTTGACCCCCTTAAGAAATGTCATATTGGGACCCCTTAAGAAATTGAATTACAATTTAGGGTGACAGGATGGCTTAAGGGGATCTATGTCTAGTGAGGTCCTAAGAGAAAATGGCACAGCTCAAGTGAATAAAATTTGGTGAAGTTGCCCAAGGAAACCAAATTTCATTAAGAGCCTTTAAAGAAAAAATGATGGCTTTAGGGTTTAGGGTTTAGACTTTAGAGTTTAGGGTTTATGGTAATAGGATAACTTAAGGGGATCTACATGTAGTAAGATCCTAGAACAAAAGTACATGGCATAGAGATAGAAATATGGTGGATTTTCCTAAAGGTGACAAATTTCGCTGAATCTGGGTTGGACAAAATAGATGGTTTGTTTTAGGGTTTTAGAATTTAGGATTTCTGGTTTAGGGTTTACAAAACTTAGGGTAAAGAAGTTTTGGGTACTTGTGGAATATTTAATGAACTTGCAAGTTAGTGAAGAACATTTTTCTTGTGGAATGGTTGATTGAGATCCTCTTGTTTCAATGACCAGCCCTAGATCATGAAATCATTCATAGTATAATCTTTCCACAATCTCATTATTGTTAAATTTGGTTGCCTTAGGCAACTTTGATCACCAAATTTTAAGAACTTCTTTGATCCCCTTAAGAAATGTCATATTGGGACCCCTTAAGAAATTGAATTATGATTTAGGGTGATAGGATGGCTTAAGGGGATCTACGTCTAGTGAGGTCCTAGGAGAAAATGGCATGGCTCAAGTGAATAAAATTTGGTGAAGTTTCCCAAGGAAACCGAATTTTATTAAGAGTCTTTAAAGAAAAAAAGATGGCTTTATGGTTTAGGGTTTAGACTTTAGAGTTTAGGGTTTAGGGTAATAGGACAACTTAAGGAGATCTACATGTAGTAAGATCCTAAGACAAAATTACATGGAATAAGGGAATGAAATATGGTAGATTTTCCTAAGACAACCAAATTTCACTTTAAGGTCTTGGGTAGGACAAAATGAATGGTTTAGTGTTTAGGGTTTAGAATTTAGAGTTCAGGGTTTAGGGTTTACAAAACTTAGGGTAAAGTTTTGGTGCCCCTTGGAATATTTAATAAGCTTGCAAGTTAGTGAAGAACATTTTCTTGTGGAATAGTTGATTGAGATCTACTCTTGTTTTAATTGACCAAACTATATCATGAAATCTCATTCATATTATCATCTCACACGATCTTATTATTGTTAAATTTGGTTGCCTTGGGCAACTTTGATCACCAAATTTTAAGAACTTCTTTGACCCCCTTAAGAAATGTCATATTTGGACCCCTTAAGAAATTGAATTATGATTTAGGGTGACAAGATGGCTTAAGGGGATCTATGTCTAGTGAAGTCCTAAGAGAAAATTACATTGCTCAAGTGAATAAAAATTGGTGAAGTTGCCCAAGGCAACCAAATTTCATTAAGAGCCTTTAAAGAAAAAATGATGGCTTTAGGGTTTAGGGTTTAGACTTTAGAGTTTAGGGTTTAGGGTAATAGGATAACTTAAGGGGATCTACATGTAGTAAGATCCTAAGAGAAAATTACATGGAATAAGGGAATGAAATATGGTGGATTTTCCTAAGACAACCAAATTTCACTTTAAGGTCCTGGGTAGGAAAAAATGAATGGTTTAGTGTTTAGGGTTTAGAATTTAGAGTTCATGGTTTAGGGTTTACAAAACTTAGGGTAAAGTTTTGGTGTCCCTTGGAATATTTAATGAACTTGCAAGTTAGTGAAGAACATTTTCTTGTGGAATAGTTGATTGAGATCTACTCTTGTTTCAACTGACCAACCTAGATCATGAAATCCCATTCAGATTATAATCTTGCACGATCTTATTATTGTTAAATTTGGTTGCCTTGGGAAACTTTGATCACCAAATTTTAAGAACTTCTTTGATCCCCTTAAGAAATGTCATATTGGGACCCCTTAAGAAATCGAATTTACGATGTGGGATGTGGGGATGGCGAGGAATCCTAAAGTAATGTAGACAGTGAAAATTTGGTGAAGTTACCCAAGGCTAAATTTTATTAAAAGCCTTAAAGAAAAAGATGGCTTTGGGTTTAGGTTTAGACTTTAGAGTTTAGGGTTTAGGAATGGCATGGATAACTTAAGGGGATCTACATAGTAAGATCCTAAGACAAATTGCATGGCATAAGGGAATGAAATATGGTAGATTTTCCTAAGACAACCAAATTTCACTTTAAGGTCTGGGTAGGACAAAATGAATGGTTTAGTGTTTAGGGTTTAGATTTTAGAGTTCAGGGTTTAGGGTTTACAAAACTTAGGGTAAAGTTTTGGTTCCCCTTGGAATATTTAATGAGCTTGCAAGTTAGTGAAGAACATTTTCTTGTGGAATAGTTGATTGAGATCTACTCTTGTTTCAATTGACCAACCTAGATCATGAAATCTCATTCATATTATAATCTCACACAATCTTATTATTGTTAAATTTGGTTGCCTTGGGCAACTTTGATCACCAAATTTTAAGAACTTCTTTGACCCCCTTAAGAAATGTCATATTCATACCCTTAAGAAATCAAATTATGATTTAGGGTGATAGGATGACTTAAGGGGATCTACGTCTAGTGAGGTCCTAGAGAAAATTACATGGCTCAAGTGAATTTGGTGAAGTTCCCAAGGCAACCAAATTTCATTAAGAGCCTTAAAGAAAAAATGATGGCTTTAGGGTTTAGGGTTTAGGGTAATAGGATAACAAGGATCTACATGTAGTAAGATCCTAGGACAAAATTACATGGCATGAGGGAATGAAATATGGTGGATTTTCCTAAGACAACCAAATTTTACTTTAAGGTCCTGGTAGACAAAATGAATGGTTTAGTGTTTAGGGTTTAGAATTTAGAGTTCAGTTTAGGGTTTAAAAACTTAGGGTAAGTTTTGGTGCCCCTTGGAATATAATGAACTTGCAAGTTAGTGAAGAACATTTTCTTGTGGAATAGTTGATTGAGATCTGCTCTTGTTTCAACTGACCAACCTAGATCATGAAATCTCATTCATATTATAATCTTTCATGATCTTATTATTGTTAAATTTAGTTGCCTTGGGCAACTTTTCACCAAATTTTAATAACTTCTTTGATCCCCTTAAGAAATGTTATGTGGGACCCCTTAAGAAATCAACCTAAAGGTATTGCTTAAGGGGATCTCGCCTAGTGAGGTCCTAAGAAAATGACATGGCTCAAGTGAATAAAATTTGGTGAAGTTGCCCAAGGCAACCAAATTTCATTAAGAGCCTTTAAATAAAAAATGATGGCTTTAGGGTTTAGGGTTTAGACTTTAGAGTTCAAAGTTTAGGGTAATAGGATAACTTAAGGGGATCTACATGTAGTAAGATCCTAGGACAAAATTACATGGCATAAGGGAACGAAATATGGTGGATTTTCCTAAGACAACCAAATTTCACTTTAAGGTCCTAGGTAGGACAAAATGAATGGTTTAGTGTTTAGGGTTTAGATTTTAGAGTTCAGGGTTTAGGGTTTACAAACTTAGGGTAAAGTTTTAGTGCCCCTTGGAATATTTAATGAACTTGCAAGTTAGTGAAGAAATTTTTATTGTGGAATAGTTGATTGAGATCTACTCTTGTTTCAACTGACCAACCTAGATCATGAAATCTCATTCATATTATAATCTTGAACGATCTTATTATTGTTAAATTTGGTTGCCTTGGGAAATGTAATACCCCTCATGTTACTGCTTGTTCTTGACATTCTCTGTGGTTTTGTTTGACACATTGTGGTTGTTGATGATACTGTTGTTATTATGTTGTGGTAGCTTAGATTGTTACTGATTATACTACTCTTATGATGCCATGGATATTATAGTGACATTTTCATTTCGAATGTTTTTGATGGGTTAATTGGAATGCAGTAGACTAGAGAATAGTAATTGATGATATTGATGCAAGTTAATGTAATTTTATAATGCGATAGATGATGATATGATTTGGTGAGGGGACAGGTAGCATCACTCGTTCGCGAGCGCCCTGCTACACTGCAAATCCTTCTCACGATGCTTTGTAATTGATTATATGTATGTATGTTGTATATCACCTTGTTGGATGCAGGGTTTGCAGGAATAAGACTCGATTCCACCTATTTCGATAGGTCTGGGCGAGCATTGAACCAACCCAACGGCAGGAAGTTGAACAAAGGTGACGTGGAAGTAACTTCGTTCCAAGTTGTCAACTGTCTTGTACCTTTTTGGTTTGTGCATAGCCATTTTGTTGTTACGTTGGTCTTTACATGTGATTGTGATTTTATGACTTATCTAATGTGGTGTATGGTTTTATGTTGTGATTTAAATAATTAAACAATTAATAAAATAATAAATAATAAATAATAAATAAATAAAGCAACAGATAAATGTTAGTAGTAGTTGTAAAAATATTAAATTTATTTTTAATCTTGCAAATGGTTGATTTTAATTATTTTAATGCACAAGTAATTATTTAATGAAGTATTGTGGAGAAGATAAATAAATAAACAAATAAAAGTTCAATTTTGTGGATTTAAATCTATTTAATTTTTAATCAAATGCATAATAAAAGAAAATGAAATGCAAAGGCATGCAAAAAGGCAACAAAAAGAATGAATATTTGGGGGTAACAATTATTTTTCATTTTATTCTTGTGACGTGACCTCTGGTATTCACGGGAAGAGGAAATTGAAAGGGTTTCCTAGGTATTGATTTTATTAAGGGGTTTTCTTTGTTGGGGAATTCTATTGTTCGGATTCTGGAGAAATTTTGCTTTCACCCATTTTTCGTCATTGCATTCTTGTTCTGTTTTTTGGAGAAATTAAAGAGGAAGAAGGTACAGTTTGAGGGAGGATTTAGGGATCTGTTGCTGGAAACAATTGGCAGCAAAGGTTCAGCTCTGCAAAAAGGGATAAGGCTTCTACAGATTCTCTACAGGCACAGGACGCCAGGTTCTTTTCATTTTTAATTTTTTTTTTTTGTAGCATCAAATAAAATAGGAATTGTTTCTCTGTGTATGAAATTTTCATCTAGGGTTTGAAATCAAATGTTTGTGGAAAGAAAATCTATTGGAACATTGTTTAATCAATGGAAATTTAACTGGGGCTCGGGATTGTTATTTGTTAAAATGGAATTTCTGTTGGGTTCTGGACTGTTGTTTATAAAAAAGAAATTTTAATTGAAATCTGGAAATGAACAGTATTACTATAGTTTCGTTTAAAAAAATATATATATGTATAAAGAACAATTTCTTTTCAACAAATTTCTGGGATTGTGATATTCTTGTTTATGCATATATTTTATAAAACATTTTCTTTATATACACACATGCACAGTAAATTGTACAGTGTTTATCATTCTCTGTTTTCGAAATATTCAATTTACAGTAAATATATATATATATATATATATATATATATATATATATATATATATATATATATATATATATATATATATATATATATATATATATATATATATATATATATATATATATATAAATATATATATATACATATATATATATACATATATATATATACATATATATATACACATATATATATATGCATATAAAAATGTTGAATGTAAATTAAATTCTTAAGTGTTCGAATTTCGCCGAATTTCCGTCGGCTCATTGTATTTTGTTTAATATTATTAAAGCATAGACTAGGTGTTGGTTCGGCCTTGGCCGTACCCACCACCCAGCTGAGCGGTACCGTGTGATAGTCTGCGAACTGTCCATGGCCGGGCAGTTTCTTCTGTGCCTTTTTGTATGGGGTTTATTCCCACTTGAATGACATATGGTTATTGTTATTAAAACGAAAATTCTTTATAACTTTAATGTGCGTGTATACTTTTATAGATATATATCTATATATATATATTTATAATTATATATATTTATTAATTTATTTAATTAGATTTCACTAATTTAACTATTAAATTTATCAGTTAATTCTGTCTGAGATCAGTTTGTTTATTTTTCTGGTGTGAACAAAATAAAATTTTATTATAGTGAAAATATGAAAATTGAAAGGAATTTTTACTAATTTGTTAAATTATGAATTTTGATAGGATAATATAGTTAAAAAGACAATTTGTGAATATATGTCAACATTGATAATTTAGTTCTTGTTTTAGTGTGTATATTGTGGAAATAGAATTTATTGTGGAATTAAATAAGTTGTTTTCTTTATGAAGTTAAGTCTTGTAGATCTGTTGGGTTCGGGACATTGTGAGTTCATAGATGTTGGAACCCCGTGGTGTAAAAACTGTAGTCTTTCAGAGGATTGTGATTTTGTTGAATTTATATTTTTTCATCTTGAGTTCTGTTAAGATATGTGTTACGAATGGGGTGTACCGAGTTGTGAGATTTTATTATGATATTTAATTTGCAAGTTGGGTTATGCCTCGTGTATTATTTTGTTGTTGCAATTCGATGTTTATGATTGGAATGGTACAACCCCTGTTTCTTTTGGTTTGGTTGGGTCTCTAGGGAGAGTGGCTCCTCATGGGGGTCAGCGCCCCGCTTAAGGGGAAGGGCACAGGATAACCCACGAGTGAGTTAGTAATCAAGTGAAAACCTAATAATTAACTTACGAGGGTTGGGTAGTAATATCATTATAAGATTTTAAAAAAATGGATGCCTCGTCTTCATTAGCGCTTCCGTAGGCTAATGGAAGGCTGAGAAGGCCGTGGTTGGTAAGGTCGTGACTTTGTCTTCACGAGAGGTCTACGGCTCCGCATGAGTCACCCTATGGGCCGGCGCCTCCAGTTGGGAGGAAGAGCACAGGATAGCCATAGATGGGACCGGCGCCTCCAGTTGGGAGAGAGAGCACAGGATAGCCCATGTAGGACTATGCGATGACACTCTCCCCTAGTTGCCCATGTGTTTTACTTTATTGTGTTCCTCTGGAAGTAGGTTGTGGGAGTTGGTTTAGATTGTTGATGTATGGATTTATATTGATTTGTGATTATTGCCTTAATATATCTTTGGTGTACTTTGTGGTCTTGTATGTACTCATTGATATTTATGACCTTGTATTTTTATGGTACTGTGTTATGATGTTATTGTTTTGTTTCATTGCAAATTGGAGTATTGTGTTATGGTTCTATGTTTTGTACTTCTTGTATGTTTGTGCATCGATTCTTGTCAGTTGACAATCTTGTTCGGAGTTACTTCTCTGTCACCTCTTAGCACGGGGGTGGTCGGGTGGAACGTGCTCCGCACACCGTTGGGTTCCCCATCAGCGTTTGTTGACCAATCTTATCCAGTTGAAGATTTGTATCAATTGATCTCTTGTATTTTGATAATCTTGTATATTATATTCATCCCACAAGATTGGGAATCATGATGTAAATTATGGATTATGGATATGTTGTATATTTAAAAGATGATGTAATGTAAATTTCAACCTTGTATCCTTATTTGGTTATGTGATTCCTCATGATTTTATATTATGATGGAATCTATGTATATATCTAATCTTGTCATTGATATTTCCTTTGTTGTTAGAATGGTATCAGATGTGTTGGTGCTTTGTAATGTTTAATTCAATGTGACCTCGTGTGCCCCAAAGAACATAGTTGGTTATGTTATTTGTATTGTAATGAAATGAAGTTCATGTTCATGTACATGATTATTTAATATTTGGTATATTGATTATTTGTTTTTCTTTAAAAAAAAAAATTGCGCTTTTTATGTGATTGTTCTTTGGGGTTTGCACGGCGGGTGTTACAGGAAACATCTCCAAATTTTAAGAACTTCTTTGATCCCCTTAAGAAATGTCATATTGGGACCCCTTAAGAAATCAATTTACAATTTAGGGTGATAGGATGGCTTAAGGCGATCTAGATGTCTAGTGAGGTCCAAATTTAGTCATACTATAGCCTCAATGGTTCCATCTAGCTCTGGGTCAAAAGTGTTTACCCATCTAATTAAAAAAATTATCATGTTAAAAATGAATCAATCTATACATATCACAAAAATAACGACAATCTTATATGTAACCCATACTCTAACCATAATAGAATGTTAAATGATCCCCACCCCTAACCATATCGTAATTGAATTGTAAACCTAATTGAAACTTAATCAAATTATAACCTTTACCTAATCTTAAATGTATTCCTATATTATATCATATTAAATTATATTATATTTAAATTAATTTATATTTGTATTATAATTATATTAATTTATATTTGTATTATAATTATATTAATATTTATTATATATTCCTAATTGTAACCTAACTATTTACTACAAACTTAATTGAATCTTAAGCCTAATCCTCATCAAAACCCTAAGTAAATTGTAACATTACCTATCCTTAATTGTAATCTTATATTATATTTTATGATATTAAATATTTATATTATTTAATACATTATATTATATTAATATTTATTAAATATAATATATTAAATAATATAAATATTTAATTATATTTATTTTATATGAATCCTCCTCCTATCTCTAAATTGTAATAATAGCATGTAGTTCCTCCAACCTATCATCATGTACCTCCTCCCTTTCCCATGTAATAGGTGTACCTTCTAGGTGTTAAATGGTTTCATCTTGGTCTCCTTATTGATGTATTTCTATCCTTCCACATAAATCTATATAGTATCAAAATATAGGTAATTTTATGGTTATTGAATCTCTCTTAATTGCTAAAGAATCCATTATGATTGAGGATGGGTGGATTATTATCTAGGATCACATCTTAAAAATCCTATAGAGGTCATGGTATGTGTTTCTTAATACATATATTCCCATACAAACCTCTTTCCATGTATTATCAACTCTCCTATATAATAGACACCTTACTAGATTTAAATTTCATATGATATATATGTACCCAAGTGTTTCTAATTGGAATTGCTATAATTATACTTTTATGGAATTCTAGATATTCATAATAGTTTTCATAAATCTACCAAATAGACCCATTCTTGACATTGAACCTACCTAATTTTAGGTATGTCTAATGAAAGAAACTTTACCCATAGCACTCTCACTCGCACTCTCCTATCTTGTGGATATAATAGAATAAAGTTTTCTTCCAATGATTTATATCCCTAATGATCATGTCTAAGTGTCATAGAGAGTGATCATCCACTCTTCATAAACTTGTAGAAACCAAAAGGTTTTATATTATGTGTTCAAATAAGTGAAAACATTCCAAAAATCTCTACTAAATGGTGACAACAGAGGGTTTTTTAAGGCAACCAAATTTCATTTTAAGGTCCTAAGACAAAATTCAAATGCTTTAGTGTTGAGGGTTTAGATTTTACAGTTCAGGGTCTAGGGTTTAGCAAACTTAGGGTGAAGTTTGGATGGCCTTTGACATAATTTAGACTTGCAAGTTAGTGCCAATTGGAATCGATTGTACGTGCTTAGATTTACGAATTTGCTAACTAAATTTGAAAACAAACATCAAGATAAACTTTATGAATTTTAACTATTCTTTAACATATTATTTTCTAATCTAATTATAATTTAACATCGAAACTAAAGTTTAACATATAATTTTTTCCATACAATGCAAATAAAATTTAAAACATTTAAGCAATGCAAATGATTTTTTTTTAGCTCGAAATTACCTAGTTTTCAAAAATCAAAATGATTTGTTCAATTTCAATTTGGGGTTTTAACAAAAAAATTTGTTCCAATTCAATTTAGGGTTTTAACAAAAAATTGTTCCAATTCAATTTAGGGTTTCAATTTCTAAGCAATTAAGTTTTTAATGCAATTTTTTCATTTCAATTCAAACTAGGGTTTTCAAATTCAATTTTTTGCTTGATTTGAATTAGGGTTTCAAAAAGCTTGATTAGGGTTTCTAAATGCAAATTTTTATTTCATTTCAATTTCTAGGGTTTTGAAATGCAATTTTTTTTTTTGTTTCAATTAGGGTTTTCAAATTCAATTTTTTTGTTGTTTAATCGAACAATTTAGGTTTCGAAAGTTAAATTTTGTTTGTAAAACACAATTCAAGGTTCATTTTTTCATTTTTCATAAAAAACCTTTAGGTTTCATTGCATTTTTTCGTTTATTTTTACAATTACTCATTTGTACTATAACAGGAAAAAAATGCTCAAAACGTGAAATAAATTTTAAAAAATGCCAAATTCACTTATTTTCTTCACAATTTCAATTAAAAATAGAAAAATGCAAAAAAAGGGGGTGTGGGCGGGTACCTATAGCTATTTGTGGGGGTTGTTGTTGCAAGTATTCAGGATCCTGTCCACTGTGTAATGAACTCTATTTGTTTTAAAAAACCATAAATAGCAATATAAAACAGGATCCCGATTTCTACAAAACGGGATCCTGATTTCTACAAAATGGGATCCCATTTCATAGTAATCGGGATCCCATTCCTTTTCCATTGTTTCGGGATCCTATGGGAAACATGATTCTAATTTTTAAAAAGCGGGATCCCGTTTCGTATCAGGCTCAGGATCCTGAAGCTGAACGGGATCCCAATTTTTAAAAATTTGGATCCTGTTTATTAAAATTGGAATCCCGTTTATTAAAATCGAGATCCCGTTTTATCAAAGCCGATTTCAATTTTTTGGTTAAGGCAAAAACTTCCACGTTTCGTGGACTCAACTTTGTGCACTTACCCTGCTATGTAACCCATAAAAATGGAATAGCTGAAGTGAAGTAGAATGTGACCAATGCAATAAACGAGAATTATGACAGGAAAAACTAAATAATTTGAGCAAGGTCTTGTCAATTGTGGAGGCATTGAATGCATTAACTATGTTTTCATTGCTTGAGTGGCCACTAGCCTATCAACAAAGCTCACAAAATTTGTATTTAATGTATGAATGTTTGCAAAAATTTATCACGTTGGTCTAGTTTTTTGCAAAATTTATCATGTGCTTTTGTGTTTCATGTTTACGAATAACATATTATATGTCACGGACAGTGCTCATTTGTCTAATTTTTCCTTATAAAAGGAACCATTGCTTGCAATTGGAGTCAGAGGCAAACATCTATATGATTGCAAATATACTTGGTTGTTGAATAAGGAACAAGAAGGTTAGATTTTTGTATCATTCTTCCCCTTTGTTTCCAATGAATTTTAATACTTCCAATGTGGCTAAAAATTATGCCTTGGAAGAGTTGTGAACAATAAAGGAGAAGCCTGGTTCAAGAATCTGACTTACTGAATAGACAGATGAGTATATGAATGGCATGCCATGTAATTCATAAACATGAAACTATTTTTTATCCAAAATCAAGTTACTATTGCAATCATTGAATTAATTTTTGAAATAGTTGCTTGGCCAATCAAATTGTATTGTTTAACATATTTTTGTGCTTTTTCTATAGTTAAGATTTAAGCACATATTTTTGGTGTTTGAAATTTATGTTTAATCTCTTTTTCTATTAGATGGAGTAGGTCTATTATTCATTTTAATTTAAGTAAATTAGTAAAATAGGGGGACATTATATATTTTGGAAAATATTTAATCCTGAAGCAGTGAATGCATGTTTAATCTGGATTAAATGCAAATTGTGTGAGATGTGTTGGAGAGTTGGTGGGTATGCAAGCAATGAATGCATAGTTAATTCATGAAATATCAGGCTAGTGTTGGATTTTATTTGTTCTAATTCTCGTTTGTTTATTGTTTGTTGAAAATATTGTGTGTTTTTAGCTCTCCATGTTCTTTATTCTAGGAACAATGCACTACTAGTGAGTGATGTTTGTTTATGATACTTGATAACTAGAAGTATTGCTTGTTGTTACAAAGGCTAAGGGGATAAATGGATACAAAAGATGACATATGCTATGTAACCCATAAACATGGAATAGTTGAAGCCAAGGAGTAGGTGACTATTGCAACAAACAAGAATTATCATAGAAAAAACTGAATTCTTTGAGCAAGGTCTTGTCGATTGTGGAGGCATTCAATGCATTAACTATGTATTCATTGCTTGAGTAGCCACAAGCCTATTAGCAAAGCTCACAAAATTTGTATTTAATGTCTGGATGTTTGCAAAAATTTATCGCGTTGGTCTTATTTTTTGCAAATTTTATTGTGTGCTTTTGTGTTTCATGTTTATGAATAACATATTATCTCGTACAATTTGCATCCAGTGATTAAATATTTGAAAAATATACAATGTCCTCCTATTTTTCGTAATTTACTTTAACAAAAATGAATAATAGGCCTACTCCAACCAATAGAAAAAGAGATAAATTTTTTATTATCTCTCAATTGAAAATGAAACCATTGCAATAGTAACCTACTCCTTGGCTTCAACTGTTTCATGTCATTTTTCATCTACTATATTCATTTGTACAATTAGGCCTTATAACAACAAAGAATACTTCTAGTAGCAACAGGATGGAAGTATTGATATCAATACAAGGGTAGCCACGTAAGTGACTTTATAGAATGAATACAGTTGCAATAAGTTACTATTGCAATCGTTGAGTTCACTTATGAAATAGTTGCTTGTCCAATCAAATTGTATTGTTTAAAATACTTTGCTAGTAGGCTAGTGCCTATCCAAGCAATGAATCAACCAATGGATAGATTGATTTCAAGTCAATATTCTCTAATGCATCAACCAATGCACAAATCTGTTTCAATTCAATATTCTCATATGCTTACACATAACAATCCTACCATTCTCACCATCCATGTGCTCAATCCAGTTGTACGAGGTGTGAATGATGTGGGAGCATAGACTATTCTTCCCATTTACATCTATTGAGCATTTTAATCTTACTCTAAAAGAGTATTGCTTTATCAACTAGTGGGATTGTTCCCTTTCACTAACATGAGCATGTCATGTTTCTCAAGGAACTTTTGGATGTCATTGTAGTTTAATATGTTGAGTTAACTTTGTAGACAATATATGCACATTTCTATTCAATGAGAAGATGTCCTAAATACTAAAAGCTAACTTAGAAATCCTACGAAAGTAGATTACTGTTACAATATTCTTATTTACAATTGAAACATAATAAATAGAGCATTGCTTTCCTAAAAAAATTGACTATATCCCCTATGTTTTTTTATAAAGTAGATGTTGTTGCTTACTAATTTATGTTTTTTTATAAAGTAGATGTTGTTGCTTACTAATTCACCCACAAAAACTAAGTTACTAGAAAAATTACTCAAACAAAACTCAATCAAGTATCAATTGAATCTTTGTACATTTTGCATTTGATGCTTAAATAATGGTCAAACTTTATTATTTGTTTCTATTGTTTTACTTTTATTTTATCTATCCTTTAATTCAAACTATAGTAATAAAACCATATATATTCCCTTTTATTTAAATTATTGAATTTGATCAGCCAACTAAGCCTATGAAATGCAGAGCAAATGATTGCAATAGTATTGGTCTAGTGTTTACTGCATTCATTGAGCATCGATTGCTTTATGTTTATGAATAACATATAAGATGTCATTGAATATGTTCATTTATCTAATATGTCCCTGTAATAGGAACCATTGTTTAGAATTTCAGTGGGAGACAAACATCTACATTGGTGCAAATATAGTTGATTTTTGAACAAGAAAATGCAAGGTCAGAGTCTTGGATCATTGTTCTTCTTTGTTTGCAATGAAACAATTTAACATCTACGCCAAATATCAACTCTGTTGTCTTGCACTTATGTGCATAGTACTAAAGATTTAGTATGTATACATATTAAGGCCAATTAGTATTTTGAACAATCTAGTACTTTATGCATTCCAAATGGAAACAAGATATCAAAATATAGAAATGATAGACATTGATAAGTACGAATATGCAAGTTGCTCACAAGTTTGCAACATAGACAATGTACTTAAAAATAACGGGCTATGTAGAGTAGGCACATTTAAGTACAATGTTGGAGACTGTTTGTTTGATTTGTTACAAGTATTGTTGAGCAATTAGTATACATCAATCGAACTATGAAATGGAATAGTATATTACTTCTTAAGTTGCCTTGCAAAAGGAGATAAAGATGAAATTAAATCATACAACTTTGAACTAGACCTTGAAACTCTATATAGACTGCACAAAGTGCATGATCCTAATACATATCTACGCAAAATGCACTTTTTCGCAAAACTAGGCACAAGCAACAATGAAATCAACTAATGGGGAGACATGTTTTGTATTCAATGGCTATCCAAATGGTTGAATATACAAATATGTGTTTGGTCAATGACATCAGGGAGAAAGTAATTGTACTTTAACAAACTAGCCAATTCGCCAGCATATTCTATACTATTCCATGATGTAAACCCTCAAAATGGAAATTTTGAACTGCTTCTAAGAATTCAATCACATAATCTAAATGGCCAATAGCCAATAAGGTTAAAAAACTTTTAAAACTCATTAGAAACAATACACAATATCAAACTACTAATAAGAACAAAAGGAAAAAGCTAGAAAATAACAAAAGCAATTCCATTCATACAATCAAACAAAAGTATCTCAAACATAACTCAATTGTAAGACTGTAGCACCTTAAGAACTTTATTAGAAATAATAAACAAAATCCACCTACACTTATGAGATCAAATAAGAAAAAAAATTGTCACCAATAGAGCTTTACAAAAGAACAATTTAGGATACGCCAAAATACACATGCACAATCTGCCAAATGTTGTGTTTCAACAAAGATACTAGAATATTCAAAGACAAACAAAAGGAGATATATTATCAGCTAGTATAGTCAAGATCCATAGCATTGAAAAATTGCATATATCGAATATGCTACTCCACACTAAAACAATCCATGATACCAAAGTATGCTACACCACACAAAATCTGAACTAATAAACCATTGTCATATGTCCAACTTTTGTCCCAACTAGAAGAACGACTTGTGTCACTTAGAATTGCATTTGCACAAATTTGGGAACTAGGGTACAAAATATCTCAAATAGGACTAGCAAGTTCCATCGTTAATGTCCCTTTTGACATCAACATTATACAAAAGGCATTACCACAGTCAACTAACAACCCACAAACAATTATTGTTTCACTCAAAAGATGATTGGAATACAAGAATGCATTTCAAAAAGGAATGGTACGGCCCAATATTGTCATGCAAGCATTAGCTCAATTGTCAAAGACAACACTATATAAAATGAAAAATATCAAGATAAACAAAGATTGGAAACAATTTTTACACACCAATGATGAACTTGAAAAGAATACTGGACCTATCACAACTGAAACTAAATCAGATAGTGACATAGAACATGAGAACCCATCTGAAAGCTTGGTCCATGGATTGACTGAATCTAGAAATATACATAGCGTGCAAGACAAAATCATTGAATTAGCACCTACAAAACAAAACTATCTAGTTGGAATCTTTAAAGACAAATACACTGAGGAGATGAATTTCCCAACATTATTCTTTAGCAAGCCACGCGATTATGACATTCTAAAAAACTTCACATACCACAAAATTGCACAATGAGAAGTTTTACAATCAAACAAAAAGTTTGCATATCACACGACAAACATATTTTTCAAAACTATCGAGATACTAATACTACAAGTCTTGTCTACAATGTCCATAAGAATATGAAAGGGACAACTAAGAGGGTGCAAGCTACTCACTAAGGACATGAGACACAAACCAAACCTTGAGAAAATAATAAAATAAAATATTGGATATGTTGACTTCAAAAGAATAAGAATATCCCCAGACTATACACATCAACTTAAGAAAAAAAAATTTACAATGATACGACAACTAGGACCACCAACATTCTTCCTTACTTTCACTAGTGCTAAACAAAATTCGAAACCTTTAACAAGCATGCTATGATAATTACACAATCAACACCAATTAGTTCAAAAACAACAAGATTCAATTGCTCAAACAGACATTGACAAATTTGAACTGATCAAGAAGGGCCTTGTTACTTGTATACAGTACTATAGACATAGAATAAACACAATAAAAAAATTGATGCTTGTAGATGACTCTATCTTTGGAAATGTTATTGATTACTTTTTTGTGACCGAGTTCCAAAATCAATGGAAATGAGCATGATCATATGATAATATGGGTGGAAAATGCACCAATCTACACATAAAACAACACAAACATCATAGCTTTTGTTGACAAGTACATTACTTGCAGCTTTGATCATTTGCAACCTAACTTGGCTACTTTACAAAAGCATCACCACACAAAGAGATGCAAGAGATCGAGAAAAACACTTTGCAGATACAATTTCCCTTTTCCACCAATGCGAATGACACAAATACTTTTACCAATACTAGAAAATATTGAAACAATAACTTCAAATGTTGCCAACATTTTCTCAATACTACAAAAAGCAAATTATGACATAAACATAACTAAAAATGATTACATAGTAGCTTTAAGCTCTACA